>JAJOOO010008086.1:0-21666 GCA_029582685.1 Solanum piurae | reverse complement strand
AATGTACATTCCGAGAAGGTGTTGGGCCCTCGGAATGCCCGCTAACTTGCGGTTGACCGGCGATTTGACTAAAAATGATTTTGACTAATTTTAAAATTTTAACTAAGTAAAAGAACTCATTTATTTTTTATTTATTACTATTATTTTTTCTAATTAATTATTTTAAAGGAAATAAACTAAAGGGTAACTTTTCTAAAGGAGAATAATTTAAATGACAAGACTAATAAAATAAAAATAGGGCTAGAAATGTAAGTATTTTATTTTTGAATACAATAAAAATTGAAATGGCTATCCATGGGAATTTAATTAAATTAGACCATAATTAAATAAATGGTTAGACAACATAATAAGCAAATAAAGAGCAAAGGAGCAAGACATCAAATTTGGGCTTTTGGCCCATTTTTATGTCATCTAGGCCTATTGAAAATGGCTTAAGGCTTTAGAAAATCTGTGTATACATTTCATGCATACCGCCATATACGAGCCGCATCCAACCCGTTTTGGGCCTTCCGTAGCCTGTATTTTGATTCAGACTTTATATTTCTGCGTTTTCAACCTGCTTTCCCACGTTTTGTCCCTGTATATTATATTTTTTAACTGTATACTCGTGTATACAGCGGGTATATCAGTGTATACAGCTGTATATAGCAGGTGTAACAGTTTCTTTGTGAGCTTTTGGACACTGAAATATCCAAATTCCAGCTATGTTTTTACTCCGAAAACCTGTCCATCAACTTCACAATTGACATGAGGGCTGACTCGACATAATTCAACCCGACGAAATACAAGGATGGAGTCCAAAGTGGACTCGGATTGGTGTCACATGTGACAAAGAAAAAGAGATAAGAATTAATATGAGTAAAGAAGGAAGGGAAACAAAATAATAATAATAATAATAAAAGTCAAGGCTCATTAACAAGCAAATTTTATTACTACTGGTGGAGGAAAATAGGCGAACAAGAGCTTAACTTATTCTTAAAATAGAATAACAACCTATATAAAGGAGATACAAATTAATCTCAACCACTATTGAGACAAGATGAACTTATTCCCTTTTTATGCTATAAAGCACTACCCACTAGATGTAATCACGAGATGGAAAGAAAAAATTGTAACTTAGAGCTTTGAAAATAAACATGAGAAATAAAGGCATTTAATGACAAAGATGCATCCCTCATGATTTGTAAAGGAACCAGTAAACTACATGTGCTAATAAAAATAATAATAATAATAATAAAATAAAAGAAAAAAAAAAAAAATCCAATATAACCACAAAGATTTGACTCCAATCTTCAAACCCAAACGAAAAGGAAGAAAACTTGATCACTAGCTACAAAACTTACACTTGAACAAACCGAAAGTTCACCAAGCCAGACCCAACAGTCACAAAGAGAAAGAATTTAAACTAAACTCGAGCAAAAATAAAGTGATACGTGCATACTCAAATTAAGACTCCAATGACTACATGTACACAAGGCGACATAGAAAAGAAACTTGTGTCAAAAGAAAAGAATCAACGCACATAAACATTTGCGTAAGCTAACACTAATAGTCGAACAGACCCTGAGAAGATGCAAGGGAACTGAGCCAGACAACATCAAAAAACAAGCTCAAACAGTAGGTAATCTTAGACTAAACATGAAAGATCTGATCAAAACAAAGCTTAGACCAAATCAATAACACAATGACACATTCCATCAGCAGGGAGTAACATTCGGCTATATTCAAATGCTAAAACGACAAATAGGCATCACCATTAAAGAAATCAGGAAGCGAACAGTAGCAACATAATCAAGATAAAAAAAAAATAGAAGAAAAAAAAAAAAAAACTTCAAACAATGGAAGTACAAGATGAGGAGGAATTTAACAAAGGGAAAATGATATTACCTTTTCTTGGGCAGCGACTGAGACAACGAACTTGAGGGCGATTCCACACACGCAAATGAGCTCCAATGGAAACTCAAATAAAACTCCAGAATAGGCTCCCAAAAGAGAAAAATAAGGAAAACTTGATTGACTATCGTAATACTATTTTTTTGCTTCTATTCTAAGCTTGATCTTCTATTTTTGTCACCCTGTTTTTTCTTTTCCCCCTCCCTCTATCAGTGAAGTCCCCCATTTCTATGAATGTGGAAGAGGGTATTTGTAAGGAACTTCTAGGGTTCAAAATTTTGGGGGGAAAGTCGATCAAAAAAATCAAAATCCAATAGGAACTAGGCCAATTTTGATTTCGAAATGCCAAAATCTTTCACAAATCGGGACAAACACCTTTTTTCCTAAAAGTTTTGTCCATTCCGGAAGAGGAAAGGGCGATGGACGACTTCGATCAGATCGATGTCCTTAAGACACTACGTGTCTCGATCCCACGCTCTCAAGGACAACCCTGCGCTAATACATCAGCTGTTGCGACTGCACTGTTGCAGCGAAGAGGGCGATGAAAAGTAGCGTGCTGCTGTACTAGGCACGCGTTCCCTCACGCCGTGAGCTTTCCGTGAATCGCCGTGAGTTTGATGAACTTTAGGACGTCGTTTGTACGTTGTTGTTGGTGCTTCCGTGAACTCGCCCTCGAGTGGAGAAGATGAGGCGCGTATGGGGTCAGGTGAAGTGTTCACGCGTTTGCTGTTTGGTTTTGCCTTCACTCCGCTGGCTTTTCCGTCAAGTTGGATCGTTGTTGGCGTTTCTGGGAACTAGAATTACGTTCTGGACTTCTTAGGAGGACAGAAAAGTGGGCCGGGTCGGGTGGAATTAGGAGGAAAGTTGGAATTGCTTAAATGAAAAGAGTGGGTTGCTATTAATTGAGTTGGGTCGGTTGTTATGCTGAAATTAAGGCCCAAAGTTGTCTTGAAAGGGTTGAAATAATTGTTGAGGAATGAATTGGATTTGTAATTTAGGACTTGGCCAAATGAGTTGCAAAAGTGGCCAATTTAAATTATAAATATGGCCAAACTTAGTTAATTGGGACAAGTTCGGCTAATAATTAAATGAAATGAATTAATATAATTAATTTACAAGCTTCTTAATCGTAACGAAACGAAAATAATTAACTTACTTGTGAAATAATTGATTTGGAAATATAAATTAGTATTAAGTGAGCTAATCAACAAAACACTTAAAAAAGTAAAATCTTTTTTTTTTAAATGATTTTTTGAATGTTCGTAAGAAATGTAACAAGTACATACAAAATTTGTATTAAAATATATATGTTGTTTTAAAATTATAAAAATGACTAAAATTGCTTCGAGACTAAAAAATAAAATAAAATATATATTTATTATTTATATTTTTTTTTTGAATTTTTTTTTTTGTAAAACTAATTATTTCAGATCATTGAAAATTAAGAAGCTCGAAAGTTAATTCTTATCTGGGAGGGTCAAAATTAGGTGTCAACAATATCTATAACTTACTCATTTTGTATAATTAAGGTATTTTCGTCTGTATTTGTATAAGTATAATTATGTTGGTAGACTTTTGTGCATATATATTTTGTATGAGTAAAATATAGAAATATACAATTATAGATTTATAAAAATATGAGTACAAATGTAGATCTAAAATTGGATCTGTTTTCGGAGTAATACAAATTCTGGAATTATACAAATATGATAAAACTCAAAATAAGAATTTGTACAAACACAAACATCTGAACTTTAAACAATTATACAGTTATATTATACTAATTACATTATACAAAAGTTAAACAAATTCTGAAAACTACACGTTTATGCGAACTTTAAAAAGTTATACAAAAAAGATTGAACGTATCTAATGATAAAACTGAAAAACTAAAGGAAATCATTGTCATATACAAATACAAATCAAACAAAGAATTCTTAATGGCGAATTATACAAATTTGACGAATTATACAAACTCAAATTGAAGCTCACTTAATTAACGTTAAATGTTAGTGGCGGATTGTAAATTAGCTAAACTATATCTACATATTAACTAATTAACTATATACATTTGCTTATTCACATAATTTCCCTAATATTTTTTGCCAATTCAACAAAACTTATATTATTTTTAATATGATAAATAATGAAGGTCGTATCAAAATTATGTCTACTGGTATATTTTGTTAGTTTCTATTTTTTTATTGACAGCTAGAAAACGTTACGATTCGATTGTGATAGTTATGAGTTATGACACACAAAGTTAATTTTTTTAATATTATTTAAGTGAGGACAAAATTCAAATAACAATCTTAAATAATCTTATCTGTTCAAATCACATAAGAATAATTATTTTATAAACTTCATAACATTAATTATATATATATATATATAATTAAGGCGTTCTATATGACGATAAAGTATAGGACAGTTCTGGTAGCATGGGCAAGATGTTGTATCATCACTTCGGCTCATAGTGGTGGTGTCGATTAAAGAAACTCCCACAGTATTATATTACTTTACATGTAAACTGAGTTGTTATTGCATTTCTTTAACAAATTGAGTTGCTACCTCATGTTTTAAATGCTTTGTATAACTGCACCATTATTGTTTTTTACTTTGCATTTGAGTTGAGTAAAGCCAAGGTAACTGTTCATTTTAGATTCTTTTCAAGCTTATGTATTGTTTAGTTTTCCCCTCTCATACTCGTACATTCAATGTATTGATGCCATTTGGCCTGCATCATTTTTGTGATGCACACACATGTAATCAGGATCGGCATCCAGTGCTTCGTTGATCCAGTTGAGCACTCAGAATTAGTTGGTGAGCCTTCTTACTTTCCGGATGACCCCTTTATCATTTTTTTTAGTATTTTAGTTGTTAGGATGATTGGGGGTCTTGTCCCTACATCCCTCTTCATAGACAGTTAGTAGTTCAGTTGTCTTTACATTGTTATTTCTTATGTTAAAACTTGAGTTTCCTTTATAGCCAGTGAATGTTTCCATTTATACATTCCAAGTTTGAGTTATAAAGTTGTCTTTTAAGTCTTCTGCTGAGTAAGTATGCCAGACCAAGGGTTCGCTTGGGGCCAACAATGGTTCTCGAGTGCCAGTCCCACCCAGGGTGTATGATCATGGCGTGACAAAATTTGGTATCAGAGCACAGAATTCAAGAGTACTAGGGAGTCTATGAAGATGTGTCTGTGGAGTCCTAGTTATCTGTGTGAAGCGCGCCACATCTATAATTAGGAGGTTGCAACACTTAGGACATTTTCTCACTTCTTTCACACTTATTTCGTGTGTTAGAGTTTGATCTCTAAAGAGTTTCTTCTAACTCGTGTTTGCGCGTGTATTTCAAGTCATGCCTCCATGAAGAGTTGTCATAGGTCGTCCTGTCAGGCGTAACGTTGAGGAGCAAGGGGTACCTAATGCACCTAAAGTGCAACCCCAATGAGAATTCATGAATGTTGAGTTCATGGAAGCGATTTGAATGTTGAGCCAAGTTGTAACTAATTAACCAGGCTGGGCAATCTAGAGGAGCTAGACATGAAGTGGTTGATACTTTGGGGATCCGAGAGTTCTTGAGGATGAATCATCTAAGTTTCACTGGTTCAAGAACTATTGATGATTCATAAAACTTTATTCAGGAGCTACAAAACGTATTTGAAGTTGTGCACGTTGCCGATGCTGCACGAGTAGAACTAGTTGCATATCAACTGAAAAATGTTGCTAGGACTTGGTTTGACCAGTGGAAGAAGGGTAGAGCAGAGGGAGCACCACCTGCGAGTTGGGTTTGTTTTTAGGAGACCTTCTCGGGGCGCTTCTTTCCCCGAGAACTGAAAGAGGCCAAGGTATGAGAGTTTCTCACCCTTAAGTAGGATTCACTAAGTGTTCATGAGTACAACTTGAAGTTCACCCAACTTTTCTGATATGTTCCGGAGATGGTAGTGGATATGAGAAGCAGGATGAGTCTTTTTGTTGTTGGATTGTCCCGTCTGTCAAGTTAAGAGGGCAAGACAACCATGATAATTGGGGACATGGATATAACAAGGTTGATGGTCTATGTGCAGCAGGTTGAGGAAGAGAAGTTGAGGGATAGAGATGAGTTTAGAAACAAGAAAGCAAAGACATGGAATGAGTTTGGGCAACAGAGGAATAATGTGAACTGATCTTCTTTCCAACAAAAGCAAAAAGGACCTGCTCCATCTTCTGCTAGTGCACCTGCACCGAGAAACAAATGTGAGTACAATAGTCAGAATTCACAGAACTTCAGAGCTACACCTGCACAGTCTTAGGGTAGTATGGAACAAGGAGGTAACTGAGTTCCTGCATGTGCTAAGTGTGGAAGGACTCACCTAGGTAAGTGTCGCTATGGCTCCACAGGTTGTTTTAAGTGTGGACAAGAGGGTCAATTCATGAAATAGTGCCCTAAGAATCGGCAAGGTAATGGGAATCAGGGAAATATAGCCCAATGTTCATCAGTTGCTCCACCAGATAGGGCTGCACCTAGAGGAGCTACTTTCGGTACTGGCGGAGGAGCAAACCGCCTTTATGCGTCGTCAAGAGCAAGAGAATTCTCCAGATGTTGTCACTGGTATGATCAAAGTATTTACTCTTGATGTTTATGCTTTGCTAGATCCAGGAGCAAGTTTATATTTTGTGACTTCTTATGTTGTAAATAATTTTGATGTTCTTCCTGAGAAACTTTGTGAACCCTTTTGTGTTTCTACACCGGCTGGGGAGTCTATTCTAGCTGAGCGAGTTTATCGTGATTGTGTCATTTCCATCGATCACAAGAACACCATGGATGATTTAGTCGAGTTAAACATGGTAGATTTTGATGTCATTTTAGGTATGGACTGGCTTCATTCCTGTTATACCTCCATTGATTGTAGAACTCGAGTAGTTAGGTTCCAAATTCCTAATGAGCCAGTTATAGAGTGGAGTAGCAGTTCGGCAGCGCCTACGGGTCATTTTATTTCGTACCTTAAGGCAAAAAAGTTAGTTTCCAAGGGGTGTGTCTATCACTTAGTCCGAGTTAATGACTCTAGTGTTGAGATACCTCTTATTTAGTTAGTTTCAGTAGTAAAAGAGTTTCCAGAAGTAAAAGAGTTTCCTGATGATCTTCCCGGAGTCCTTGAGAGAAAAATAAACTTCGGTATAGACACTCTTCCAGATACTCATCCTATATCTATTCCGCCATAAAAAATGGCACCAACAGAGTTAAAAAAGTTGAAAGAGCAGTTGAAAGATATCTTTGATAAGGGCTTTATTCGACGAAGTGTCTCACCTTGGGGCGCTCCAGTTTTATTTGTGAGAAAGAAGGATGGTTCCCTTAGGATGTGTATAGATTTTTGCCAGTTGAACAAGGTTAACATCAAGAATAAGTATCCTCTTCTGAGAATTGATGATCTTTTCGATCAGATTCAGGGTGATACCTAATTCTCTAAGATAGACCCAGATCAGGCTACCATCAGTTGAGGGTAATGGGATGTGATATTCCAAAGACAGCATTCAGGACCCGTTATGGTCATCATGAGTTCATAGTTATGTCATTTGGTTTGACCAATGCACCTGTAACATTCATGGACCTTATGAATAGAGTATTCAAAGCTTATTTAGATATGTTTGTTATCATATGCATTGATGACATACTATTCTATTCAAAGAATGAAGAAGATCATGCTAGTCATCTCAGAATAGATCTCCAAACTTTAAAGGAGAGAGAGTTATATGACAAGTTCTCTAAGTGTGAGTTTTGGCTTAAGTCTGTGGCATTCTTAGGCCACATTGTGTCTGGAGAGGGAATTAAAGGTAATACCCAAAAAATAGAGGCAGTGCAGAATTGGCCTAAACCCACATCTCCAACTGACATTAGGAGTTTCTTGGGTTTGGCTGGCTATTATAGAAGGTTCATAGAGGGGTTCTCGTCTATTTCATCCCCTTTGACCAATTTAACTTAGAAAATAGTGAAATTTCAATGGTCTGAAGCTTGTGAGAAAAGCTTTCAGGAATTGAAAAATTGGTTGACTACTGCCCCATTATTGACCTTATCAGAAGGCACGCAAGGCTTTGTTGTTTATTGTGATGCTTCTAGAGTTAGTTTAGGTTGTGTGTTAATGTAGAATGGCAAGGTTATAGCTTATGCCTCCGGACAATTGAAAGTTCATGAGAAGAACTATCAGACCCATGATCTAGAGTTGGCTGCTGTAATATTTGCTTTGAAAATATGGCCCCACTATATTTATGGTGTTCATGTGGATGTGTTCACCGATCACAAGAGTCTTCAGTATGTCTTTACTCAGAAAGAGTTTAATCTCAGACAAATGAGGTGGTTAGAATTACTCAAGGACTATGACATGAGTATTCTTTACGACCCAGGTAAGGCTAATGTTGTTGTTGATGCCTTGAGCAGGTTATCTATGGGTAGTACCGCTCATTTTGAGGAATATAAGAAAGATCTAGCAAGTGATGTGCACAAACTTGCACGCTTGGGCGTCTGACTAATGGATTCCACAGAGGGAGGAGTAGTGGCGATGAATGGGGATGAATCATCCTTAGTGTCAGAAGTAAAAGAGAAACAAGACCAAGACCCTATTTTTCTTGAATTGAAGGCAAATGTTCATAAGAAAAAAGTATTGGCTTTTGAACAAGGGAGATATAGCGTATTGAGGTATCAAGGTAGATTGTGTGTACCAAGGGTGGATGAACTCCAAGAGAGGATCATGGAGAAAGCTCATAGCTCCAAGTATTCTATCCATACGAGTTCCACAAAAATGTATCGAGACTTGAAAGAAGTTTATTGGTGGAGTAGTATGAAGAAAGGCATTGCAGAGTTTAGCGATAAGTGTCCGAATTGCTAACAAGTTAAAGTAGATCATCAAAGACCGGGTGGTATGGCTCAGAATATAGAACTTCCGGAATGGAAGTGGGAGATGATCAATATGGACTTCATCACAGGTTTACCAAGGTCTCACAAGCAGCATGATTCTATTTGGGTGATTGTGGATCGAATGACCAAATCAACCCATTTTTTGTTGGTAAAGACTACCCATACAACAGAGGACTATGCCAAGTTGTACATTCAAGAGGTAGTTAGACTTCATGGGATTTTGGTATCGATTATATCAGATAGAGGTGCTCAATTTACTGCACAGTTCTGAAAATATTTTCATAAAGGCTTGGGTTCAAAGGTGAACTTAAGTACTGCCTATCATCCTCAGATAGATGGTCAAGCAGAGCGCACCATTCAGACGTTAGAGGATATGTTGAGGGCTTACGTGATTGATTTCAAAGGTAATTGGGATGATCACCTACCTCTTATTGAATTTTCTTACAATAATAGTTACCACTCTAGCATCCAAATGGCTCCTTATGAAGCTCTTTATTGGAGAAGATGCATATCTCATATTGGGTGGTTTGAAGTGGGTGAAGCTGGGTTGATAGGACCAGACTTAATTCACCAAGCTATGGAGAAAGTGAAAGTCATTCAAGAGAGATTGAAAACAACGCAGAGTAGTCAGAAATCCTACACTGATGTTGGGAAAAGGGAGTTAGAGTTTGAGGTAGATGATTGGGTATAATTGAAGGTTTCACCCATGAAGGGTGTTATGAGATTTGGTAAGAAGGGAAAGCTAAGTCCCCGGTATATTGGCCCTTACAGAATATCCAAGATGATTGGTAATGTAGCTTATGAGTTGGAGCTACCACAAGAGTTAGCAACGATTCATCAGATATTTCACATCTCCATGTTGAAGAAGTGCATGGGAGATCCTTCACTCATCATACCTACTGAAGATATTGGTATAAAGGATAACTTGTCTTATGAGGAGATTCCTCTTCAGATTCTAGATCGCCAAGTTCGCAAGTTGAGGACTAAGAAAGTAGCATCAGTCAAAGTCCTTTGGAGGAATCAGTTTGTTGGAGAAGCTACTAGGGAAGGATATGAAAAAGAGATATCCACATCTCTTTAAGCCCAAAGAAATTCCAGACCAAGGTACTAATTCTCTTCTTAGTACTCTTTAATTTATATACTTGATGTGATAGATTTGATTGTTGGGTGTTTGAGCTGAATGTTAGATGTTACACCCTTAGCCTAGTAAGAGTAATCTCATTCGAGGATGAATGTTTCCAAGGGAGAATATTATAAAATCTCTCTAATTGAAAGAACAAGAAAGAGATAGAATTGGAAATAGTCATTTTAGGAAAGAATGAAAAATTTGGAAAATTGGTTAAGTTAAGTTTGAGTTTTTGGTCAACTTCAAACGATCATAACTCCTAACTCATCCTGAGTTAGGTGTCCTTCCAGATATTGTAGGAAATATCTTGGAATTATCTTTCCAACGCTGCTTAGTTTGTGCGATTCCGAGTTCGTATGAGTGAGATATGCCTATTTGAAGTTGGACTGTTCAAATAAGGAAAGCCTAATCCGGATTTTTGGAAGGATAGTTTGGTCTTTTCCTTACCAAACTATTTTATTTCGTTTTTAGGGGTTTATTTGAAGTCTTATCAGAATTAGATCAATTTAGTCAATTGGAAATTCACGCTAGGGTTTGGAGAAAAGAGAAAAGAGGAGAAAGGAGAAGAAAGTTCAAGATTCGTCGATTTCTTGGAGAATTGCATGTGGATTTCGTCAAGGGGTGGTCCCTACAATGTATGTGAGATAACATAGCATTGTGTTAGTTCACCCACACGCCAATCATGATTCAATTCAGCAAAGTTGTATTGTTTTGAAAGTAAATCTTGTGAGTTCTTGATGTTAATTCGTTTGAAATCTTGTGGGTTCTTGTTGTTGACGTTTCTTGAGGTTGATTCATGTATTTAGGTGTGATTTCGAGTTGAATCTTGCATATATTGAGGTTTAGTTGATTCTAAGTGTTTGGGGAAATAACTAAGTTGAATTAGGAGGTTTAGAGTTGAAAAATAAAGAAAAAAAGTCGGAAGTCACCTGGGCAGGGGCCTGGGGCGCTGCCCCAGTCAGAGCTCCTCAAAAGAGGCTCTGAAGTTTGGGCTCTGAGGCGCCACGCCAGCCAGAGCACCCCAACCCAGGCTTTGAAATTTAAAGGTGGCGCCCCGTGCCTCTCAGAGCGCCAGGGATGCCAGTTCTTCCCATTCTCCCCCCTACTTTCCGTACTAGTTCCTTAGCAACGTACCTATGTTTCCTAGTTGATTCCAACACTCTAAGGTACATCTAAACATTATGAAACCATCCATAAATATGAGATTATGAACCTTTAATCCATAATTCAATTCAAGGAAAGTTAAGAGTCAAATTAAGAAGTTAAGAATCAAGTCAAGAAAATTTCATAGAGTTTTTCAAAAGTCTTTTACAAACGTTTAAACTTTGTTATATGATTTAAATTTTGAGTTGAGTAAAGAGTAAGAGTAAAGTTTTTTTCTTCAAAGATTATACGGGAACTAAGTATTCCCAAGAGTTAAAATATTTTTCACATTTGAGCAAGAAAGGAAACACCGATTTCCAATAGAGCTTTTAAGCTAAGTTTTGAGTAATTATCTCAAACCAAAGAAAGAGTTTTGTTTTAAAAATATATGAGCTGAGTATATTTTGGGAGTAGTATTGAGCATCGATATGGGGACGCGAGTTCATAATAACTCAAGTCTTTATAAACCATGTAGCCATCATGGGTAGAAAAAGATCATACTTTTTAGATGATTCCTTAGTTCTTTTTAGCATAGACTAGTGGATCCACTTAGTTAAGGCGTTTTTTATGACGGCAAAGTATAGGGTAGTTCTGGCAGCGTGGGCAAGACGTTGTATCATCACTTAGGCTCATAGTCGTGGTTGTCGGTTAGAGAAACTTCCATAGTATTATATTACTTTACATGTAAACTGAGTTGTTATTGCATTTCTTTAACAAATTGAGTTGCTACCTCATGTTTTAAATGCTTTGTATAACTGCACCATTATTGTTGTTTACTTTGCATTTGAGTTGAGTAAAGCCAAGGTAATTGTTCATTTTAGATTCTTTTCAAGCTTATGTCTTGTTTAGTTTCCCCCTCTTATACTCGTACATTCAATGTACTGATGCCATTTGGCCTGCATCATTTTTATGATGCAGACATAGATAATCAGGATCAACATTCAGCGCCTCGTTGATCCAGTTGAGCACTCAGAGTTAGTTGGTGAGCCTCCTTGATTTATGGAGGACCCCTTTATCATTTGCTTTAGTATTTTAGTTGTTAGGATGATCGGGGGACTTGTCCCGACATCCCTCCTTATTTTAGAGGCTTCATAAACTGTTAGTAGTTCAATTGTCTTTACATTATTATTTCTTATGTGAAGACTTGAGTTGCCTTTATGGCTAGTGAATGTTTCCATTTATACATTCTAAGTTTGAGTTATAAAGTTGTCTTTTAAGTCTTCCACGTAGTAAGTAAGTCAGGCCAAGGGTTCGCTTGGGGCAATCAATGGTTCTCGAGTGCCAGTCCCACCCAAGGTGTATGCTTGGGGAGTGACAGATTTTTGATCCTTGCGTATATTAATTTTTTGTAGACCTAGAACAAGCGGAAAGAGTCCGAAAAGGGAAGATTCAAGTGCCTTAGGGGATTCAAGCTTGGATTCGAGGTAGGTGATAGTTGTGATTTCATGTTGTGTGATATATGTTTGTACTTGCTTCATTATATTGCATGTATGTATGCGTATATTGCATTATTGATCACACTAATCGTAAATGAGTATGAATGAATAACTATATTCCATGAATTACCTCTTAATTGTATGATTGTGAGAATGTACATTGTGATTATGATTGTGGTATGTTGAATGGAGCGGGTGTCACGTTCCGACACACTAACTGGGATCGGATGTCACGTACCGACATAAATATTGGAACGAGTGTCACGATTCGACACACTAACTTGGAACGGGTGCCACGATCCGATAAACTAATTGTTTGAGTTTGGGTTCCATGAGAGGACCAATGACTTGTTATACATATGCGTATTGTTGAGAATATGGAATTGTACATTGATCCTGAAATGATATTGTTATTGTATATGTTCGGTATATGCCTATTTTATAATATTGTGGTTACTTGCATGTGTTTCACTTATTGGGATAGTCGCATGATCCTACCAGTATATTGTGGTTGTGTACTGATATTGCACTTGCTCTTTCTTTGTTGAGTACAGGGCATCTTCAGGCGGCTATTGATAGACCTCAGCTAGGTGTCTATTGAGCGTGACCAGATTCAAGGGTGAGCGATTCAAGGGTGAGCCAGTTCTTTTAGGCTGTCATGGATCTCCCTTGTTTAAGTCCACTCTTTTCGGACTCAGACTATTTGTTTAAGGTGTTGTTTAGTTTCAGGGTTGTACCCCTTGTTCTTAGACTTTCAGGTTCTAGGGGTTGTTCTTCCGCATTAGTTTGGTTAAGTTATTTGTTTAAACCTTTGGAGTTTATGGTAACTCCGTATTTCTTTTGATAATTTAAACCTACTTCCGTATTTTTAAATGCATAGTATTTGGTTAAGTTGTTTAGTTTGGGTTGTAGTAATGGTTCTCCCACCAGAGGGTTAGTGTGGGTGTCAATCACGACGGTCTGGGTCGTGACAGGGGCGTACCAAAAATGCTCCAGGGTGTAAATTAAAGACGTAGATCTATAAGGCGTAAGTCCTAAAATTTGATGCGTAAGTCCCGAGCATAAAAACGTAAGTCCTGGGCGTAAAAAAGTACGCTTGGGCGTTTTTAATTTATTTTTTAAAACTTTTTTTGCTTTCAACCATATTTTATTATTGGTGTAATGATATTTCTCACGTAGTAATTATGATACTTTTTTTCTTCATTATTGATTATTAATACTTATCTCAAATAAAAATCATAATATAATTTCCATATATTATAGGTTATTTATAAAAAATTATTTGTAAAATCATTGAAAGGTTTACTTTTGCTTATTTTATAGTAATAAAACTACAAAATTGAATATACATGAAACTACACCCCATAGATTGATGAGACTTATGCCCCGTGTCTCGGGGCTTACGTCTCGCCCCATGTCTCGGGGCTTACGTCTCGCCCCGTACTGTATAAAATGCATCGCCTCACGCCCCTGCCTTTTAAAACACTGCGCAATAAACTAGGACACATTCAAGTCGAATAATTGAGAGATTCACAATAACACACATAAATTTTTTTAAAAGCAACATAAACAAGGGTTTGTTTCAATAAATAGATAAGCATTATCCTTCTTTTAGGCTTACGCTTCACTTGCTTTTATTAAATCTAAGACTTTGAATGTTACGCTTCACTTGCTTTTATTAAAACTAAGACTTTGAATCTGAATATTAAAATGTGTATTAAAATTAAAATTAAGATCTAAATTTGAATATATATATATATATATTGGTAAAAGAGGTTAATATTATATAATCTTAGTTAAGTACAAACATAGTAGGTAGTTCATACTCACTACCATATCAAAGTACTCCCTCCGTCCACTTTAATATACTGATTTTATAAATATACACATAATTCTATAAATTTAACTTTTAATATACGTATCAATTCATCAAAATACGATTACAAATTTCCCATTCATGCAATTTACATATAATAGGTGGTTCATACTCACTATCATAGTTAATGATTATAACTAGGTTATCATAATGTGCTAACTTATTACAATTTCCTAGTGATACTACTTTATTCAATGGTAGTCCCTCTTGATCATTTTTTTTTATATATAAAGTTAACGTAGTTCGAGAGTTGTACAAAACATGGGGCTGATTACTTCTTATTAGCTGAATACATATCTGAATGTTATGATATTATATTGGAAAAATTGTATAAAATAACAAACTATTAATTCAAATTAAATGCTATAGCCATAATTTATTTTATTTATAATTCATAGCAAACATCCCATTTTTTTGCCATCTGATTCGGTATACAATTAGCCATTTTATACATTTCGGTATAAAATGCGTTTGTGTTTGTATAAAACGAGAGAAAAGTGTATATACAAATACAAATACATATATTTTCGTCCTATACACTTGTAATTATACAAATACAGATCTTATTATACAAATTACAATGTATAAATGAATTTATACAAAACTGAACAATTTGTATAAAATTGGATGTATTTAGCAAATTATACAAATCAAAAACTCCATAGCAAACATAAAATTTGCTATGGAGCACAATTATGCAAACTATGGCTATAACATAAAAATATGATATTTATGTTTGCTATATGTGAAAGTTGCTCCATCATATTTAGACATGACTACTAAATTACAAAAAATATTTATTTTCTCATCTAAATGTATTAAAAAAATCGATATCGATCGTTATTCTCTACTTGCTTTTGATCTCAAAAATAAATTTAATTATTAATTTAAGTTTTTGATTTTAAATTAAACAAACACATCTTATAAAATAAAATATTTCGAAAATTTCCAAAAGAACAAATGGCTTCCCAAAGTAGAGAAGAGACCCATGAAAACGGAGCACACTCTCAGGTAGGGGTGTACAAAATCGAATCGAAAACCGAACCAAATCGTAAACTGAGTCAAACCGAGAAAAAAACCCGACTAATGGTTGGTTTGACTTGGTTTGATATTGAAAAAGAAAACCCGACTATATTTGGGTTGGGTTGGTTTTAACTAAAAAAAATAAACCGAGACCAAATCAACCCGATATTATATATATAATTTTAAAATTTTATTTTATACATGAAAATATTTACTTTGATATAATTTTTAAATATTTCTTACACTTTTTCATAGTTTTTATCTTTTAATATATTATTTCAAGTTGAAACTTAGAATTCTGAATGGTTCAATAAATATTATAATCCACAGATGTTGATAATTATAATAAAGCTTAAATCAAAATCAAATTAATACTAATGCAAAAAGAAAATCAATTCAACACTAAGAATGACAATAATATTGAATATTTGTTCTTTAGTTTTACATTGGTTTAGACAATTCAAATACTTAATATAATTTTAATTTTCTTTAATATTTAGTCATGTAACTAATACTTATTAAATTTATTTTAGCATGATTTAGTACTTTTAAATTATGATCATTTTCATTATGACTTGTTAATTTGCAATATTTGTTTTACGTGATTTCATTATTATTATTATTATTTTTATTAGATATTTTAGTGTCATTACTCATATCATATTTTGTGTTATTTTCTTAAGAAACACCTTATATAGTTGTATTTTGGTAGGACTAAAGAAATATTTGAAGTACAAGTAAATTATATGTTTGTATGAATACTTTACCGAAAAATCCAAAAAACCCGAAAAAACCTGAGGTTGAAAAATCCGAGTTTTATTGGTTTGGTTTGTTTTATAGATTTAAAAATCCGACACAAATGGTTTGGTTTGATAATTGAAAAACCCACACTAGCCCGAACCAACTCGGTCATGTACACCCCTACTCTCAGGAGGGGGAGAGAGAGAGATATAACTAGGTTATCAGAATGTGCTAACTTATTATTTTATAAATATACACGTAATCCTATAAATTTAACTTTTGATATACATATCAATTCACCAAAATACGATTACAAATTCCCCATTTATACTATTTATACATAGTAGGTAGTTCTTACTCACTACCATAGTTGGTGATTATAAATAGGTTATAAGAATGTGCTAACTTATTACAATTTTCTAGAGATACTAGTTTACTAGATGTCAGTCCCTCTTGATCATCTTTTAACAATTTTAACGTAGTTCGGGAGTTGTACAAAACGTGGTGCTGATTACTTTTTATTAGCTGAATACATATCTGAATGTTATGATATTGTATTAAGATTTGACTACTAAATTATAAAAAAATATTTATTTTCTCAACATTTAAATGCATCAGAAAGTCGATATTGATCATCATTCTCTACTTGCTTTTGATCTCAAAAACAAATTTAATTATAAATTTAAATTTTTTATTTCAAGTTAAACAAACACATCTTATAAAATAAAATATTTTGAAAATTTCTAAAAGAACAAATAGCTTTCCAAAGAAGAGAAGAGACCCATGAAAACGAAGCACACTCTCAGAAAAGAGAGAAAGATACTATAACTAGCTAGGTTATCAAAATGTGCTAACTTATTATTTTGTAAACAAGCACGTAATCCTATAAATTTAACTTTTGATATACGTATCAATTTCCCATTTATACAATTTATACATACTAGGTAGTTCATACTCACTATCATAGTTGGTGATTATAACTAGGGTATCAGAATGTACTAACTTATTACAATTTCATAGAGATACTAGTTTACTAGATGATAGTCCCTCTTATTCATCTTTTAACAATTTTTAGCGTAATTCGGAAGTTATACAAAACATGGAGCTGATTACTTCTTATTAGCTAAATATATATTTGAATGTTATGATATTGTATAAAGATTTGACTACTAAATTACAAATATTCTCAACATTTAAATGTATCTAAAAGTTGATATTGATCATTATTCTCTACTTGCTTTTGATCTCAAAATCAAATTTAATTATAAATTTAAGTCTTTTTATTTCAAAATAAACTAACACATCTTATAAAATAAAATATTTTGAAAATTTCCAATAGAACAAATGGCTTCCCAAAGCAGAGAAGAAACCTATGAAAATGGAACACAGTCTCAGAGAGAGAGAAAAATAGAACTTTTAAAAGTTCTTACGGTAATATATGTTGGCGTAAATAATCCAAATTATAATAAATTATATGTGAAAATCAAATTAACATAAATAAATAAATAAACAAATAAATATTCAAACTAAGGCAGAGATATTTCTCCTTCTTTAAGTGATTCAAATCCTTCTACACCAATTCAATAATATAACTCTTGACTTGTCCTCTCTAGGATCATTCTACCGAATTAATTGAAGAGTCCAAATTAAAGCTCCAACAAAAGATTACATTCCCTCAATATAAATTTCTCTCTTTTAAGTAGTGAAGAAGACCTGAAATATTTTTCTTTTTCTCAACCTTTTCTTTTACTATACTAACATTCCTACACTATAATATTTTCCTATACTTTTTCACAATTCACATTCTATAAGAAAGAAACACCAATATTTATGAATATAAAATTTTTCTATGAACTAAAAAACAAAGTAATGGAATAATAATGTTGTGAAACATGGATTAATGGTGAATAATTAGCGGTAGATGGTGACAAGAATAATTACACCAAAAATATAATGATAAATAAATACCAACAGTATATATGAAGAACTTAATTCAACTATATATGTGGTAAATTTTGTGATTCATAGTATTTCATTTTTAATAGTACTTTCTTTTTTCTTTGTCTCTTTTTACTTGTTCATTTGTACAATTAAGAAAGGATAATTTTTATTTATTTATTATACCCTTAATTAATTAATTTTGTAAAAGATATAATTTTTTGAAAATCTTATACTTTTAATTCATCCACTTCATAGTTAATAAGGATAAAATAATAAATTCACTATATCAATCATTATCTTAATAGATATGTCAATTCAAAAGTGGACAACCAATTAAAGACAGATAGAATAACATTTAACATTAATCCAAAAAGGAAGTAAAGCATGCGTGCTTTTTGGGTAAAGCTTAATGATGAACTCAAGCTAACGAGAGCATATCGTGCAACAAAGAAAGCATAGAAATGCTTAATGAAATGATTAGATTTCATTTAGTGAAAATCATGATTACTCGTTTCATTCGATAATAGTTGTCCACTATATTATTTTAAGATTTTTAATAATATTTGCGTACTTTATGACCTTAATAGATAATTTAATACTTAATTTCTAATTTACTCTTATCACTAATTATAGTTATTTCTGTTACATTTTTCAAAATATTATATTTATTATATTTAAAAAATGATATGTATAGTAAAATAACTCTTCTATTTATAGCTTTTTAAAGAATATGTAAAATAAACAATGAATAAATATTATTGAACAATGAGAGTAATTTCTACAAAGGAAAGTAGTAGTAGACGACACTAAATTTCAGGTAAAATTGTTCTAATTACTACTCCCTCCATTTCAAATTAATTAATTTTTTAAAGTATTTTATACCTTTTAAGAAAAGAAGATTAAGACATAAATTAGACATAATTTTCCATATTTACCCTTATTAATTATTATCAAATTTATGATTAAAAAAATTAAATATTAATTAATAACTAATTTTAATACTAACTAATGAGGGGTAAAATTGAAAAAACATTTTAAAAGTAATTTCGAAAATTGACAAATTATATAAATTTAAAAACCAAAAAATATCTTAATAATTTAATTAATTTGAAATAGAGGGAGTAGTATAAGGGAAATTGTTATTCCACAAAGGAAAGTACAAGGGAAAATGTCTAAGTTTCAATTAAATAATTACAAAATCACAATCTCGAAATCATCATTTTTCCGTCTGAGTGTTATATTTCGATTATCAGTTTTATTCTTGTATTTGAACTAAATATTTATATATTAAAAGGAGAGAAAAAATTGGCCAAAAAAATTAGTTAGAATTTGATCAGTATATAATATTTTTACCCTTTTAATTTTAATATTTTTTAACTAAAAAATGAAGAAAATATCAGTTTGTTTTAAAATAAAAAAGATATTATAATTTTTTTAAAATTTCTGGCCAAATTTTCTGGCTATTTAGTATTACCCATATTAAAATACATCTCAAAGTTGATTAAATCAATTATTAATTGTTATGTTTTCTTATTTGAACCGTCGCTAGATAGTAAATAATATTTAATAGTAAAGATAAAATAGACACAAAATATAAATTATCTCTTGATTTTCTAAATTAAACAATTATTTTTAATATAATGAATAACTATTATTAAACAAACGGAGTACCAAATCACTTTATTTATTACTTGGAGTTTTAAAGTGGAATAATCACACACTTTCATACGGTGTTAGAGCTCTCAACTAAGGCTGACAAATTAATGGACAGGGTTTTGACCGGTCCGGTCCGATTTTCGTACCAGTAAGTCCGGTATCGGTTGAACCGGTAAGGAACCGGTCTTATAGGGTACCGAAACCGGTATCGAAATGGAATCCGGTTTTTTATCTGGTTGATCCGGTTCGGTAAGAACCGGTTCCGGTTCAATTCCTGTCCGGTTGAACCGGTTCAACGGTCACTTCCATTTATATATATATATATTTTTTAAAGTTGAATGTTAGCCGTTGGGCTGGGGTCCAAAACGGCTCAAAAATGCCCCCACCCCTCTCTAGCCCCTTAACACTATAAATATACCCATATTATTTTATTTAAATCACAAATTCACAAACTATTTCATTAACATCTTATAAAATATCTCAATTTTCTATCTCTCATAAATTCATAATTATTATTTTGTGATATTGACTTGGATTTCGGATTTCGGAGATTTATTTGAAGTAAATCGGAAGTTTCAATTGGCATCTCTCAATTCCTGCTTTGGTTATACGTCTACTTTTACGTAGACGTTCGGTACATTCGTTCCAACTTTAATTTTTTATTTATTTATTAATTAAGTTTTTTTTTTTGTTATATTATCTTGCTTGTTTTTCATAATATTAATTATTTTAAACTTGAACATGAATTTGGAAAGAAATAGTGGTAAAAGACAAATGTCGAAAAGAAAAAATAATAGGTGAGGAGGAAATAGTTCTAATTCTAAAAATTTGTCACCTTCCAGATTTAGAATTAATACTAATGATTATACTCATGTTGATGAAACTTCTTTTACACGAGACTCACGACCTATTGAATTTAATTCCGAAAATATAGTAGATCATAAGACTTTAAATAGATGTTTTACTAATTTTGAGGAAGAATTAGATGAGGAAGATGATGAGACCCCTACCCCTACTAGTCCGGCTACCGAATTACCGGAACAAGATGAAGTCCCCTCTTTACCTACTTTTTCAAAGACCGTTGTACGTGTTAAAAGATCTTTAGTATGGAAATTTTTGGTACAAAATGAGGAAAAAGCTATTGTTACTTGCACGAAATGTAAATTGACCATGCAACATGTGACTACGGATACACAAGAGGGAACGGGACGACTAAGAACGCATTTGAGAAAGTGTAATAAAGAATTTGCTCGCCTAGATGATATAGAAAGGGCTAATAGAAATGGAATACCCATACCTGAAAATTCTATGGGAGTTGGAGGTTCTAATATGGTTCAAAGTGTATTAAATATGACTAACTCGGCTAGCCGAAGCACACACTGCACATATAGTAAAGAAAAAGGTCGTATAGAATTAGCTAAAATGGTTGTTGTTTTTGGTTTGCCTTTTTCATTTCCTTCACATCCTGGTTTTATTCAGTATATTCGGGAATTGTATAGCCCAGATTATGAAGGTATTTCAAGAAGTACAATTAAAAGTGATCTTTTTAAATATAAAAAAGAATATTATCATTTTCTTCGTTGTTTATTTGTTTATTATGATGGTAGATTATCTATTACTTCTGATATGGGACGTAGTCCTAATGGTAATGATTATTTTACAATTATTGTCCATTGGATTGACCATGAATGGAACATGCAAAAACGAATATTAGGATATAAATATGTTGAAGAAACTAAAACCGGTTCTTAAATAGCAACAAAAATAAGCTTTATTTTACAATTTTATGATATATGTGATAAAATAATGAGTGTCACTTTAGATAATGCTTCTAATAATTTAAAAGCAATTGATTATTTAAAATGTAGACTTTGTCCAATTGATAATGATTCTTTTCATATTAAGTGTGCCGCACATGTGTATAATTTGATAGTAAAAGA
>JAJOOO010008085.1:0-41241 GCA_029582685.1 Solanum piurae | reverse complement strand
CCCCCCCCCCCCGGGTAGGTTAGTGTTTTTTTTCCCTTTTTTTTTTCTTTTTTTTTTTCTGTTTTCCTACGTGTGTTGTACTTTGGTGCATATTTGTGTTGTGGAGTGAGGAGTGGGGTAGGTTTGTTAGATTATTTAGGTTTTTTTTTCTTATTTTATTTTAGTTTTATTTTAGTTTTAAAAGAATAATAATTAACCATACATATAAACAATAAATTATAATAACATATCAACTAATTATTTTAAATTAATAAAAATCTAAGAAAAAGTCAAATAGCTAAAAAAACAATTAAATAATACTAGCTTATTTATAAAACTTAATTTAAATAATATAGATTTTTTTGTAATCTTTCGTTTGTTTTTAAACAATTGAAAATAAAACTTACCTTAAAAAGTGATTCTATTTTTGTTGTTTTCAAATCTTTTAAAATAAACTTAATAAAATAAGAGAAAAGTCAAAATAATTGATTTATATTTATAAAAATATTTTAGTTTTAAAAATGGTGTAAAATTTTAGGTTCGGTCAAAAATTACGTGTTTACAGTTTTGCCCCTCTTTGACTGGAAACACGAAGAGTTTTCAGACAAAGAAGTAGATAACGCGACAAATTTTGACCAGACTCTTATTTGAGATGAGAGAGGGAAAAAATGTGACCGAGTCCTTATTTTGGACGGCCTACATATCCCGGGTTATAAGGGAATCATGTCAGGTGTAGTTCAAGATGATGAAGTGATGAGTTGGAAGTTAAGTGAGATTCCATCGAGGCTCCAGTTCGCGGCTCCTATTATTACATGAATATAAAAGACAAAAAATTTAAAGAAAATACAAGTACAATTTCCTATGCATGTAACTTCTCTTGAATCTTGACTTGAGTCTTCATGCTTCATAAGCTGAGAGATATTGATTTTCATCTCAAACGAGTTCAAAGGTAACCGTTTTTCTCCAGGTAGGTTCCTTTTACTCATATGTGTTTTTAGAATGAGCTCCTGCTTCTTAAATTGAAAATGAGTTTGAAAGTTAATTCCTTTCTAGATAAGATCCTGAGCTCGAAATATGGATTGACCATTTTCTACCAGCGGACCCTTCAAATTAAAATTAACAAATTAAAGAAATAACACAAAAATTTTGCCCAGTTTATGTCAAAGAAATTTTTGTGAGAGAAATAAAAGATGGTGCTTAGCTTTGAATCGAGACTTTGAACGACTCGAGCTTTGTTGTGATGTACTCTTCAGAGGGCTTATGTTTACACCAACTCCATTCCTCATAATGAACCAGTGAAATTAAATTATGTTAGTCTAGTCCCATTATCCAGGAGGGTCCTGCTAGTCATATTATTTAGGAGAGTCCTGCTAATCCCATTATCCAGGAGGGTCCTGCTAGTCCCATGATCCAGGAGGTTCCTGCTAGTCCCATTATCTAAGAGGGTCTTTCTAGTTCCATTATCCAGGAGGGTCCAGCTAATCCCATTATCCAGGAATTTCCTGCTAGTCCCATTATTCAGGAGGGTCCTGCTACTCCCATTATCTAGGAGGGTCATGTTTGTCCCATTATCCAGGAGGGCCCTGCTAGTCCCATTATCCAGAAGGGTCTTGCTAGTTCCATTATCCAGAAGGGTCCTGCTAATCCTATTAT
This sequence comes from Solanum piurae, assembly GCA_029582685.1. Lineage (NCBI taxonomy): Eukaryota > Viridiplantae > Streptophyta > Magnoliopsida > Solanales > Solanaceae > Solanum > Solanum piurae. The sequence goes on along the minus strand of JAJOOO010008085.1, from coordinate 39,609 downwards.
CTAGGAGGGTCCTGCTAGTCCCAATATCCAGGAGGGTCTTGCTAATCTCATTATCCAGGAGGGTCCTGCTAGTTCCATTATCCTGGAGGGTCCTGCTATACTAATTTCAATTATCCAGGAGGGTCCTGCTATACTAATTTCCATTGTCCAGGAGGGTCCTGCTATGCTAATTTCCATTGTCCAGGAGGGTCCTGCTATGCTAATTCCCATTGTCCAGGAGAGTCCTGCTATGCTAATTCTCATTGTCCAGGAGGGTCCTGCTACACTAAATCTTATTATCCAGGAGGGTCCTATCATACTAATTCTCATATTTATAAAGATCTTCCTAAATAAGGTCATCAAATATAATCACCGCAACATTTCATTTTTTGCCCCAATTTGCACCAGAAAATATTTTTTATGAGTTACAAACATGAATGAGAAATACTTGTACCAAAATAAAAATGCAAGACAATATGTAATTTAGGTGTTTGTTCCAAAGAAATAAAAGATGATAGAGTGTTTGTTATCTAGAAACGATAGTTTCTAGTTGCTGCTCTATTCCGACTTAATTGCTGGTCTAACTCCACCTAACATATGTGACTAAATATTCTTTACTGGGTGTCAAGACACTCCAACTTTATCTCAAGGGAAAGTAGGATGAATAACTGTATTCATGTGAACGTATGTCAAGTGTATTCAAAGACTTAAAATAGTTGTGCAAATGAAGACAATTTAATACAATTCAATAATATCAAAACAATAAATGAGCAACAGTTAGGCCGTCGTACAAAATATATCCAAAAAATAACAATAATATCAAGTAAAAATCAATATAATAAAGCTCGAATTCTGGTTATTTCCCAGCGGAGTCGCCAGAGATGTCACACCCCTTTTTGCGCACGACAAAAGGGTTTTTCCAATTTAAGTGACGGTATTGACTAGGGATTATTTTATTTTTTTAGAGTCGTCACTTGAAATTGAGTTATGGTGTTCCAATTCACTTTTTTTTTTAATTATCCCTAATAAAAAGGAAATGACTCTTTGTTTGATCTGCGAACCAGAAATTCGGGTAAGAAATTCTGTTGATCGAGGGGAAGATATTAGGCATCCCTCAAGTCCCGTGGTTCTAGCACGGTCGCTTTTATTTACTTATCTTGATATATTTTTGGATATTTTGTGTCTATATGTCATGGTTTGCTTATATTTTAATTGTTGAATTTTTATTAGTCATAAACCAGATGCATAACTGTATTCTCCATCTTGACATTTGGAGACATAACTGTCTTCTCCTATCGAGTTCATCACCTATTATTCTCTATCTACGAATTTTAGTTTAAATTTAATGGAAGTTAACTGTTAAAAATATTTGGACCAAGGTGTGTCACCACATCCTTGAATTTGTTTTAGTGTCTCAAAAACTTTTATTTGATTCTAACCTAGTTGCGTAACCGCATTCTTGGTCTTGACATTTAGAGACATAATTGTCTTCTATTGTCGCACCTAATAAATTTTTTACCTACACATTTGATTTGAATTAATAAAAGTTAATTGTTAAAAGGGTTTGAGACAAGGAGAGAAATTTAATTACGTTTGTACTCGTTCAATGTATAATAGATCCTAAGATATACCTATTATTAAGTTAAAACAGTCTAAACGTAAATGGCAACGTTAAAATGTTAAAGTAACCTAAAAACCTTTTCTATATTTCACTTATCACCTTCCCCCCCATAAAATATTACATTTAATTAATTAAATCTCATCTTATTAACGTAATAATATTTCCAGTCGTTTAACAAAAAGAGCATTGTTATTCGAGATATGTTTTTTACTAATCTAATTATAGATAATAATTTTTAATGAATGATAGAAAAATAATTAACAAATTAAGGTACGCTTTAATTAATTATTAATAATAGGTGTTGATTTATCTTAACAACAAAAGAAAATATCTTAAAATAACACTTTTTATTTCTGTAAGTTAGTAAACCCAAATCTAATATCCTAATTAATGAACCCATAAAATTGCTTTTTAGAGAAAAATAAAAGTAAAAAAAAACCTTCTTTAGTATTTTTGCTAAATTTAAACTAGCATTAGATCTATGACCTATAGAATACCAAGATTCTAAAACACTTTAAATGATCAGATTAAATTGTATAAAAAAAATGTATCTTTTGGCTACCAAACAATGATTTACTTAGTCCATTTTTAAATTATGCTATCAACAAATAACTCAAAACTATGTGAATTGATCAAATTAATTAACAACAATCCACGAGTCACGTTTCGGCTTGATAAAATAGAGCGGATAAAGAAAAATATTGATTCCTTGGTGAGCAAGAAGCAATTATACGTTATATCACATTCTGATTCAATGCAACACTATAAATATTTACATGTATTTCAATATTATAATGGCAAAGCTAAACACACATGAAATTTGAATAAATTCAGGACACTGGAATTAAGTAATATATAATCATGAAAATCAAATTATAAAATAAATGTTAAATAGTACCTCTTGCTAAAATCAACTCACGAAAGGAAAGCAATTCTAACAGGGAATCACAAACTCGAAACTACAAAAGCAAACTTCGAACTCAACCTTTGTTTATGAGTAAAAAAAAATGTATAATAAGAGGACGAATACGTATGTTGTGTGTACGTGCAGGCTGAAGTCTATTGCTGAATTTTTTTTCTCCTTTTCTTTGGTTTTGCGCGTCTCTGTGTGTGCATTATTTCTGGGTGTTGTAGTATATGTAGTAGTATTATGTGTGTTGGGTAAGTGGGGTAGTGGGTAGAGTAGGGTAATGGGAGGAAAATTGGGGGTGAGGGTAACGTGCAGGTGGGTATGGGAATAGGTAGTTTTATTATTATTTTAAAAAAAAAACATTAAATATGTATAAGAAAAGATGAATAGTTAATCTAAAACTATAATTAATAAACACTAGCTTATTTGTTAAATCTTAGTTAAAAGGACATATATATATTCTTTGTAAGCAATTGAAAATAAAACTTACCTTACTATGTGATTCTATTTTTGTTGTTTTCAAATATTTTTAAAATAAACTTAATAAAATAAGATTAAAATCAAAATATTTAATTTAGATTTATAAAATATTTAAGCTCTAAAACTGGTGGTAAACTTAAGTTCGGTCAAAAATTACGTATCTACAGTTTGCCCCTCGTTGACTAGAAACACGAAGAGTTTTCAGACAAAGAAGTAAACAAAGTGACAAGTTTTGACCGGACTTTTATTTGAAAGACAAAATTTGTGCAATCGAGTCTTGACTTTGGACATCCTACATACCCCGGGTTATAAGGGAATCAGGTCACGTGTAGTTCAAGGAAATGAGGTGATGAGTTGGAAGTTAAGTGAGGTTCCATCGAGTTTCTAGGTTGCGGCTCCTATCCTTACATAAAAAAATGAAAGCTAATAGTCAAAAGGAAAATAAAAGTACAAGCTCCTATCTATGTAGCTTCTCTTGAGTCTTGAATTTGAGATATCACCTTGATTTTGGTGAGTATCTTGATCTTAAGGGATTCGATGCTTAACTTGCCACTTAGAGTGAGTTTTTAGACTCTTCAAAATGACAATTTGAAAAATGCTCTTGAATGACTGCATGTTTCCTTGATCAGAAGTTGAATAAAAGCAGGTGTCATGAGGTCAGGTTGCTACATGCATCGAAGAAGATGATTCTAGCCATCATGGGGATTGATCATTCTGAAAAGAGTTGAAACTTTGTTCTTGAATTTCAAATTCATGTTTCACTTGAAGAAACCTGAAAACCATCACAAACAAAAGAAATAAACAAAAGAATTTGCCCCAATTTTCACTGGAAAATTTTTGTGAGTTATTAGCAAATATGAATTAAAAAATAAATAAATAGATCAATAAACTCAGACTAGGAAGTGTTTATCCTAGGAGAAAGTAACCAAATCCTATTATGTAGGAGGATCCTGTTAATCTCATTGTCCAGGAGGGTCCTGCTAGTCCCATTATATAGGAGGATCCTGCTAATCTAAATTTCATTATGTAGGAGGGTCTTGCTAAACTAAATCCATTATGTAGGAGGGTCCTACTAAACTAAATTCCATCATGTAGGAGGATCCTGCTAACCTAATCCCATTATGTAGGAGGGTCATGCTAGTCTAAATCCCATTAGGTAGGAGGGTTCTGCTAATCTAAATCCCATTATATAGGAGGGTCCTGCTAAACTAAATCTCATTATGTAGGAAGGTCCTGCTAATCCCATTATGTAGGAGGGTCTTGCTAATCTAAATCCCATTATGTAGGAGGGTCCTGCTAAACTAAATCCCATTATGTAGGAGGATCCTGCTAATCTAAATCTCATTATGTAGGAGGGTCTTTCTAACCTAAATCCCATTATGTAGGAGGGTCCTGCTAATCCCATTATGTAGGAGGGTCCTGCTAATCCCATTATGTAGGAGGGTCCTGCTAATCCCATTATGTAGGAGGGTCCTGCTAATCTAAATCCCATTATGTAGGAGAGTCTTGATAATCCCATTATGTAGGAGGGTCCTGCTAATCTAAATTATCAAATACAATCACTATAACATTTTGTCTCTTTTTTTTTCTTTAGTTTTTAAATGTCTTATCTTAGGAAATGTTTATCCTAATAAAAAAATTGAAAATAATTATCTCACACTAGAAAATGTTTATTCTAGGAGAGAAAAAAGAAAAATAATAATAATAATTATAATAATAATAATAATAATAATAATAATAACGGTCTCCCACTAGGAAAGGCTTATCCTAGAAGAAAAATGAGAAATAAATGTCTCAAACTAGAAAATGTTTATCATAGGAGAAACAATGCATGTAATGTTTTATTTTTTCTTTTTCTTGCAATAATATTTACAAATTTGAGTCTTCAAGATATCTTTTATGTAAGGAACATTTCCCTGTTTTAGAAAAGATACAAAAGAAAGTTTATGATTTTTTTTCAATGGTGGTCGATTAGGCTTTGAGGATAGTTGCTCCTATTGTTGCCTTGTTTGAAGCTAATTTTAGCTTGAGATTGACTACTTTCGTTTGCTAGTCAGCTCACCTTGATAATCTTGAAAACATCTCTAGTTGTTCAGAATTTCCAACTTCAAATTTGTTATATTGTTTCCACCCTCCAACAATAATTGAATCTTGTATTCAAAAATTGTCAATTGCTGACAAGTTATTATGCATATCACTATTTCTTGAATCATGTCACGATTGATGGGCTAATCAAACTTTGTTTTATGCAATTGAAGAGATGATAGCAATTTTGAAATCATTTTATGCTTGCTTAATGAAGACTATCTCAAGATCAAATTGAGCGAGACGCAAAATAAAAAGGAATAATATTTGATCCTTTTAAGAAGAAAATAAAAAATAAAAATAAATGGACTCCATTGATAGTGGTAGTCAATTCTAATGATCATGACATGCATTTTGGATTAAATGGTTTGGTCTGTGCAATCAATCTAAACTTCATATTTGTCAAACTTTCAACTTTGAAGTCAGACTTCTGTAATCCACCTTTTGCACTAGATTCATGACTAACACTTGACTGGTGGTGCCTCGAAATGTTTTCACTAACAAGTCTTTTTTTTTTATTATCTCTCACTCACTAGCGCCTTACGGTGCCCTGAGGGTTTTCACCAATAAGACTCTCTCATTTTTTACTTTCTCTTGACTCAAATGATCTCCTATAGGGCTTTCGAGGATTTTTATCGATAAAATTTCCTCATTTTTCACTCCTTATGCGAGTGGCATGACATTTTTCCTTATATAATCAACACTGAAAGCTTGCTTGACTTGTCATTGTTAAAAATTGATCAGAAGGTCTTTATTTGGATTGTAACGTGACTTTTGGACAGGGTTAAAAAGAAAGGATTGGCACAAAATCTCAAAAATACTGCGTAACAGGGTTAAGACTTACAATTTTTGAAATCGACTCTTTTTTACAAAAATAAAACAATAATAATAATAATAATAATATATTATTATTATTATTATTATTTTTTTTTTATTATTATTATTTTTGCCCCAGTTTTTGTGATGAGGACTTTCTAGATTTTTTCTTGCTTGGACCGAACCTCAAAATAAGGCTGCCTACGTAACTTGCCAAAACAAGAATTAGGTCGAACGTAGTTCAAGAAGTTTCTTCTTTTGTTGTTATTATTTTTTCAACCTTTTTTTTCACTTTTTCTGGACTCTTTTTTGTGACTACTTTTTTTTTTTTACTATATTTTGATTCCAAAAGAGGGATATGAAAGAGAATAAATTTAAGGCTCAAAAGGAGTAGCAAAGAATTACATGGTGTTTGGATAGTAGAATGAAATACCTTCATCATATCAATTATTAAAAATGTCAAATACAAGCATGCCTTTTAAGATGTGAAGTGTGAATCATACATTATCTCTTTGCCACATATGCATTGATGGATATGTATATCATTTTTGTTTCATATTTGTCAGCTTGGAATTTCCAATTGAGTAATACATTCTTGACAACAAATAGCATGTGTCAATTTTAAATAAAATTTATTCTTTTAATCATTTTCGATACTAAAGGACGTATCAAGGTGTTTAAGTCCTTTATTCATTTCCTCGAATGTATTTTTTTTGGACTTATTTGGTGTATTCATTCCATGACTAGATATAATCTTTAGATCTGACCAAATCCTCTTCCATATCATGTCAAAAAATTGAATTGAAAAGAGATGTATATGTGTAAATCCAAATAGAACGAATCAAAGTGACACATAATAAAGATTATATTAAGATAAAAAAAAACTCAGTGACAAGACAACAAACTAAATTTAGGTCACAACTCTATAATAACCCAAACTACGACAAGACTCAACAAACCAACACATAAGAGAAATGACAGAAAGGTTTAACTTACTAAAAATAAAAATGAATTGCATAGCAGAAATGATAACAAAATAAACTATATATACACTCTTTTTAGAGAGAGAGAAAAAAGTGTCTCCCAATCACCAAGTTTGACTTCTTAGCCACTATTTTGCATGTTAGACTTCATGAAGGCTCCACATATTTTAATTGTCTTTCCTTGAGAATTAGGAGACGTATCATATTTTTTGTCATCACATATCATCTCGATAAAGTGTACATCATTATTCGCCGGTAAAGGATTCTTAGTAGCATTTGGGGGGTCATCATTTTGAGCCACAATCATCTTTGTTTGAATCATCTCTTCCACCTTTTTTTTTTTAAATTACGATAATCTTCAATACTGTGCCCTGGAGCATCAGAATGGTATGCACATCATGCTCTAGGATTGAAACCATTTGCAACATAATTTTAAGCAATTGGCTCTATCATTTTCAAATGTTTCAACTTATTAAATAAACTTGTGTAAGACTCTTCAATTGGTGTGAAATTGTTTCTAGGCCTTTGAACTTCTTCAAATCCCTATCTCGGATGGAGATCATAAGGTGCTCGAAAATTTTGAGAAGAAGGGTGAACATTTGATATGTTGGAGCTCGCCATTGAGGATAGTTTGGTGGGTATGCATATTGTTGTGCATTATAGACCGTATATTGAAGTGGAACAATAGAATATTGTGTGTCTTGCATATGGAGATAGTGTTGGAATTGAGGTGGTGCATATTGATAAACTGGACCCCTTGGACCTTTCTGTGTGTCAGATACAACATTTGCTACATCCTCCTTCATTTTCTTTCCCCCAAGATATCCTGATCCATTTTTAATCACCTGTGTGGTGGCTTTCAAGGCAGCTTGACTTACAATTTTTCTAGACTTGATGCCATTTTCCACCATTTCACCAATCTTAATAATCTCGGTGAATTTTCCAACAACGAAAAGTAAATAATGAAAGTAGTCTGGTTCATGCGCTTGGAGAAAAACATCAATCATTTTAGACTCTTTCATTGGTGGCTTAACCCTGGCAGTTTTCTCCCTCCACCTAATAGCATATTCACGAAATTTTTTGGTGGTCTTTTTCCTCATGTTGGCAAGTGAAGTACGATCTGGAACTATGTCAATGCTATATTGAAATTCTTGAACAAAACATCGAGCCAAATCATTTTATGTATGCCAATTAGAAGTATCTTGATCTATGAACCATTCTGAAGCAATTCCCATCAAACTTTCCCCAAAATAGGCCATGAGCAATTCTTCTTTGCTTCCAGCCCTTCTCAGTTGATTACAATATCTCTTTAAATGAGCTACAGGATCTCCATGTCCATCATATTTCTCAAACTTTGGAGTTTTAAAACCGATGGATAGATGAACGTGAGGAAACATGCACAAATCATTGAATGAGACACTTTTGTGACCTCCCAATCCTTGCATATCTCTTACACGCTGTTTCAAACTCTTCATTTTTCTAGCCATTTCTTCACGTTCCTCATTTTTAACAACTTTTTTAGCTTCAGCAGGGGAACTATACTGATGAGTGTGAGGGTAAGAGCCTGGAATTTTAAGAGCCTCTTCAGGGGTGTAGCCATGATCATGGTGAACTTTGGGTGGAGGATCATTGTTGGATTTTGGCTCCATTAGAGGTTGCTAAACGACATTAGTCGGCGCAGTTGGAATAAATAGTGGATTACTTGTGAAAGGCGTACTCAAAAGGGGCACCGTAAAAGGTCCAGCTACGTTGGATGCGTTAGCACAGGGATCGAATCCAGGTGGATAAATTGGATCACTTATTGATACTTGGATAGGGGCTGACATATTTGTATTTAGATAGTCACGAATTGAAGACGATGGAGCTTGTCCATTCATCCAAGCTTTGTACATCTCCGCCATTTGTTGTCTTAGTATCCTTACCTCTTCGGTTGACACTGTTTCTTGTGACATCATCTGGTTCTGGGCCTCGTCATTATTTGACTAATTTTTGTCTTTGTGAGTCATTTTCTTTTTTCCTTTTGACCTTTTATTGTAGGGATGAAATGTCAGTTTAACCACAAACCAATCACCTTAATTTAACTGTGCATGAATAATTAATGCTTGCTAGGGTTAGACAATTCTTAATTATTAGTTTTTTTTTTATTATTATACTTTTTTTCTAAAAAAAATCATTTGATAATGCATTGATCAAATCTATTTGGGATTGCGTACGTAACACGCTTGCGAACATGACTAAGATCTTTGCATATTTTTTCTAAAACTCTATAACTAAGTTTATTTTTAGAGCTTTGAGATAAAATTCTCTAGTTTTTTTAATTATTAAAAAAAATTAAGGAATTTTTTTTGATAAAGATTAAAGCTTCTCATTTTTTATTTTTTTTATTATTATTATTTTTTATTTTATTTTTGAATAAAGATCACCAAACCCAAAGTGGGTTACCTACGTATCTCATTGAGGTGAGAATCAGGTGTGTGTAGTTCGTTCAGATTGAACTTTCCAAAGTATTATGAAAGGAAACTATTTTGAATTTCTTTTTATCAACTGTACAAAAGAAACTTAAATAATTTATTTTTATTTTTTTGTAATTTTGTGAGTACTGAAAAAAAATTCATTTCATTTTTGAAAAGAGTATAATAACTTATAAAAGATTTTTTTTTAATGTTTTCTCCCTTTATTTTATTTTGTAAAAATGAAAAGATAACATTTTCTCTTATTCCATTAATCACACTAAAATGGATCAACTTGCAAAGACTTTCTAAATAAATGCATTTTCATGTAGCACATAAAATGATCTAGATGGTTAAATACGATAGGGGTACATGTCCTAGATGGATCCGACCCCTATGTCGAATCCCACCAAGTCAAATGCAAATAATGCAAATAAGCGGAGCCTACTAGAGATACACATATCTATATTTTAGGTTTAATAAGCTCAAACCTAAAGAGATTAGTGTCTAGACTGGCTTACCCGAGTGGACAACTCGAGCCAGGGAGGGACAACTTATCGGTAGCAGCACTATTCTAACTTAATTATTGGTCCAACCCCGCCTAACATATGTGACTAAATATCCTTCATTGGGTGTCAAGACACTCCAGCTTTATCTCAAGGGAAAGTAGGATGCATAACTGCATTCCTGTGAACGTATGTTAAGTGTATTCAAAGAGTTAAAATGATTGTGCAATTGAAGACAATTTAATACAATTCAACAATATCAAAGCAATAAATGAGCAACAATTAGGCCGTCATACACAATATATCCAAAAAATAACAATAAGATCAAGTTAAAGTCAATATAATAAAGCTGAAATTTTGATTATTTCCCAGCAGAGTTGCCAGAGATGTCACACCCATTTTTGTGCACGGCAAAGGGTTTTTACAATTTAAGTGATGGTATTGACTAAGTATTTTTTATTTTTTCAGAGTCGCCACTTGGAATTGAATTATGGTGTTCCAAGTCATTTTTTTTATTAACCCTAATCAAAAGAAAATGACTCTTTGTTTGGTTTGCAAACCAGAAATTTGGGTAAGGAATTCTGTTGACTGAGGGAAAGGTATTAGGAATCCCTCGAGTCCCGTGGTTCTAACACAGTCGCTTTTATTGACATATACTTATCTTGATATATTTTTGTCTACTTATTTGTCTGAAACTCTTCGTGTTTCCAGTCAAAGAGGGGTAAACTGTAAACACGTAATTTTTGATCGAACCTAAAATTTTACACCATTATTAGAGCTGAAATATTTTTATAAATATAAATTAAATATTTTGACTTTTCTCTTATTTTATGAAGTTTATTTTAAAAGATTTGAAAACAACAAAAATAGAATCACTTTTTAAGGTAAGTTTTACTTTCAATTGTTTAAAAAGAAATAAAAGATTACAAAAAAAATCTATATTTTTAAAATTAAGTTTTATAAATAAGCTAGTATTATTTAATTATTTTTTTTAGCAATTTTACTTTTTCTTAGATTTTTATTAATTTAAAATAATTAGTTGATCTGTTATTATAATTTATTATTTATATGTATAGTTAATTATTATTCTTTTAAAAGTAAAATAAAACTAAAACTAAAATAAAATAAGAAAAAAAAAACCTAAATAATCTAACAAACCTACCCCACTCCACAACACAAATATGCACCAAAGTACAACACACGTAGGAAAACCGAAAAAAAAGGAAAAAAATATTTTTATTCTTTTAAAAAAACAACTCTAATCTACTGATGAGTCCACAAATTGGACTCATTTAGGGCTATATTTTAATAGAAATTGTGTCCTCAAATGCTTATTTTATCTCAATATCTTATTAAAACCCTTAAGTTTCAGGTATTTGAAGTTTGAAGGAAAGCATGGACACTACTTTGTAAAAAGGAACTAAAGAGCCAAAAAGAACAAGAAAATAAAGGCCTGAGGATCGCCGAGTCCACTTGGCGAGTCACCGAAGGGTCTCACTTCGCCTTTTGTTCCAGTGTGCTGAGCCCTGAAGGAAAGGATCAAGTCGACGGAAAAAGGGAGCAGTCGACGCATTGTCGAGAAGTTCCGCGAAGTAGTACTATGTTGCCCAATGACCCAGAGCACGACGATGCCAAAAGATGGTGCAAGACGGCAATGAACTACATCAAAGGGCGAATCGACGAGTTGATCGGCGATTCCGACTAATGTCGCTGAATGATCCGCTACAACACATATTTTTGAAAACTATAAATACTCGTTGAGAGTTATATTTTAGTAATCACATTTTTTAGTATCAAATTTTGGGATATAGAACAATTAATATAATTTTAGTACTTTTTATTTTTGCTCTGAGTTTGGAGAGGGTTTTGGAAATTTGAAGAAAAAGAGGGTTTCATCTCCAAGGATTTGGACTTGTGTCTCTTGGATTCTTCATTCTTGGCCTGTAAAAAGACTTAAATCTTCATACCCATTTAAATTCAAGCTCATTTAGGTATAAATTTCTATCTCTTGATGGGTGGCTAAAAACTCCCCATTCTTGGGGTGTGATTTAGCAAATATGTGTTGATATTATTGTTGGGTCTTGCTTGATTATAAGTTATATGTATTTTAATGGTGATTTCACCTAGTGGTTGTGGTTTAATTTAATGGGTTTGTAGTTGCAAATACAAAGCCACCCATGTATTTTCGGCTTGCCCAAGAGGGAGTTCGCGAAACCAAGACCGCTAGACGGATGACCTAATGAGTAGGTCGATATGAGGTTCTGTCCAAGAGGGTGAGCCCTAGTCCCATATCCTAACACTCAGTTCGAGAGAGTGAGTGGGGTAACACATAGATTGGCCTTCATGCGGCAAATGGGTGTCCGAGAGGAACACATTTGAAATGGGGTAAGTTGCCCGAGAGGGAACTTATTTCCCTCTAAGGCTTAGCCTAGTCACTATTATCTTCCAACTTTCCTATCGAAAGCATGTACCCAGCTATTTATCTCAACTTGTATTGCGGTCACACCCCAAGAACTTTTCCCCATACTTGTTTCTCTTGTTACTTTTGTTGGTTGTTAGGAGATTTGTGAGCGAGGGAAAGTGAAGGATTTCAAATTTTTAGACCTTTGGCCATTATAAACCGTCCAGTTCGCGCTAGTTCGGCGACGTTAGGTGCGATCGCCAATCCACTCGGCGTATCGCCAAGTGGTCCCTTGGCCCACCGAATGTTACAGACTTGTCAATTTCTTGGGATCAAGATGGCGGTCTAAATCGAAATCGCCGACCTGGTCAGAGATGCGTCGACCTGTTCAGTGGTTCGCCGACTGACCATTTTCTCGCCAATCTGTATTTTTCACCACTTTCCTCATTCAAACCTGCACCACTAACACACCATTATTTGTAAAAGAAAATTTAAGCATTTAAAACCTTGGGTTGCCTCCTAAGAAGTGCCTTATTTAACATCGTGGCTCGACGCGAGTCCTTACACACTCCCCATTGGTTGGTTGTCCTTAGTGTTACTAGGCAACACCAATAGTTCGTTTGAGTGAAGAGGAGGCACCGCATAATTCAAGAGTGTCCTGAATAGGTGGATCGATCTAGAATGAGAGCCAACCATTTGATTCAACACTTCAATACTCTCCTTCATTTCTTCCAATATTTGATCTTATTTGGTGATCTTTTGGAGAATGATTTGGAGTGTGTTCTGTCAATCGGCTGGTGTTCGCTCCGCAGTAGGTGTTCGCTCTGCAGCACGAACAGGTCGAGATGCGACGTCGATCACATCGGGTGGGGCCATTCTCCCAGAGCAAGTTCACATATTACCTATGTAACTTAGTTTGCCTCATCGCAGCCGCACATTCATTTTGTCAAATTAAGAGCACTATTCAAGTCATCGGTATTGACCACAACCGACATTCAAATTTGCACAAGAACAGCCACAATCACACACAAAAGAGGTGGCAAAATTTTTAAACTTGGTTCAAAACCATTTTCATATCAAAACAATGGGCCACAATTTATCAACAACCAAGATATATATAAACTAATAAGCTCCAATATTCATAAAAACACAATCAAAATCAAAACAATATTCATAAAAACACAACAAAAGCGGTAGGTATGGGAATACCTCAACCCACTAACAAAATACGCAGTTGTCCTCAAATGCAACTAAAAATAGAAACAATCCAAAAACTAACAGAGAAGGAGGTAAGAAAAGCATCATTCATACTAAAGATAACATCAAAGTCTAACATCTCAAATCTACCAAGTCACATAGCCATAATTGGCATCTCAACCAACGTTTCTCCCTCACTCCTTGTAGCATAAACCCTTCTAATAGTCACATCTTATAGACCATCGCATAAAGGATAAAAGAGAGAGCTTATAGATCTATGGCACAATATTGAGAATGAAGAAGTGAAACTTTCCTAAGCATCCAATAGCCTCTCATTCATAAAATGTGGCATGCTTCACATTTATGAACAAAACACTACTAGATGTGGTTTGAGACAACCTAAAACCATCCCAAAACCTTATGCTCTGATACCAAGTTAGTAACGACCCGGGAATACACCCTAGAAGTTACACGGCGTACTTGACCCCGAAGGGGTCTGAACTAAGACTTACTTAGGGAAGTACCTCATAGTGTTCAAGATTATAAATGGACTTAGACATGCTTAGAGTAGTATCTCATAGGGTCCATGTTAGTAATGAACTTAGACATGCTAAAAAAAGTATCTCAAAGGGTTCAACCTATTAATGAACTAAGATGTGCTTAAGAGAGTACCTCATAGTATTCTAAAGTTAAAGAGAGGAACTAGGTTCCAAACCAAGAAGTGTTAGCATGAGGACCTAAAGGTAGTACTTAGCATGTATGGTTTTATGGGGTGCTATGCATGCATTGCACAAGTACGACTTAGGGTCACTAAAGAGAAGTCTTGAGATAAGATTGGGCTAGAGTTGCCTTTCCTAGCTGTAGTTGACTTAAGGTGAGAGATATCCTTATTTATGAGAGTTGAGCTAATGATGAGGCCAAAGTAGGGTGAATATGACTAGGATGACTTCAAGGCAATCCTTAGTGTGGAGGGTAGTATGGGATGCCTTCCATGGATTATAATAGTGTGTCTTGGGGTTACTTAGAAGTATGGTACCCTTATGGCATAGAGAAGCTTAAGAGTTGACCTTGTACGTAGATTATGATTAAGATGACATGAAGACCTAAGTATTGAATATGAAGGTGGACTATGCCCAAGAACGACCAAAGAGAGGAACTTAGCTTGGATGGTAGTATGGGATGTTATCCCTGCATTGCACAAGTATACTTGGAGGTGGCTTGTGAAGTAGTTGTCTTGTAATAGGAAGGACCTAAGGTTGAAGTATTGTAGTCATGAAAGTCTAAGTAAAGACTATGCCATGAACATGATGTATCCCCTATACTCATTAAATATGTCTTATGTTGACTTATGTTTATGTGATGCTTGTGTTGATGTTTATGTTATGTTCATGGTATTGTCTCATATGCTTATGTCTTATGTTGACTAACCATTTGAGATGCTCTTATGATGTTATGCTAGCTTTCATACTTGATACATTTTGTAATAATGCATATTGCCTACATTCTAATCAAATGTAGGGTTTGGAGATTGAGTTTACTTGGAGATAGGTTTCTAAGGAGCTAAGGAAGATTGAAGACTTGGTGAGTCCTCATAGTTTTGAGGACAATAACCACATTCCTTTATGTCATTTACTTTTATGTTTCCGAATTTGTATGTGTTGCGTCCCAAAGTTTTATATTCTATGTATTAGACGGTTTGAGACAAAGTAGAGAAAGATTTCCGTTTGCATTTATAAATATTTCAATTGTAAAGAAAAGTTTTAAATTCTCTCGTATTTTCCTACTATCTCATGTTCAAGATATGCCAAGGGCTTGTACGAAATGAAGACACTGATGCGGAGAAGGATCCCAAATATGTCCCTCTCCCACTCGAAGGACATCACACACAGCACCCCGGGCTACTCGAAATCAGCCCAAGAAGGTGGGCCCCGACGTAGTAACTGCCTCCTAGTCTGATGAGGAGGATACACTGATCGGGTCACCAGCTGGGTCTGCCTCCGGTTCTGAGTCCGCATCTACTGTAGGGTCTGTTGTTGAGTCCACCACAGGCTCGAGTTCACATGGCTGTGTTGCCTCATCTAATGAAGCTAGTAGTTCGGGGGTGGTTCCAGTGCCACCAAACCAAGACCCTCATTCGGTTGCTGAGGAGCCTAATAGGTGGTGTGTAGAAGGTCAATGGCAAATACACAGTGATGCCTCGTTGAATGAGAAGAGGGTGAAGGCCCGAAAAATCACTGAGGAGCGCAGAGTTCTCACGGGGAACCTACACACCATACCCAACATCTACTGTTTCTTCCAGAAACACAAGTTTGATTGGAAGACTCGGAACCCCAGGACTTATAGCGAGGAGATTGTGAGGGAGTTCTATGCTTCCTATGTTGCCACACTTTCGGGGCTCTATCGACAAATGGGCCAAGCCCACGGCCTAGGACCCACTCAATTCTACTCTAGTCCAGTTCGGTGGATATATCACCGTTCACTATCATCTGATTCCTCTATTGTGAGGGTCTGTGAGTTCCAGCGGCATGCAGAGAAGAGGGAAGCTGTCCTACTTTGGTTGGCCAGGCATATAACAGTGGATGTAGAGTGCGCGGAGTGGGTAAGCGCACCGCGCTTGGGTTTTCGGAAGGCTACCCTAAACTTGGTGGTCAAGTTCTTCTGGCTTCTGGTACGCAAAAGGATATCGCCCCCTAAGGCCACTAATGCACTTACTTGGGATAGAGCGGTGATGGTTGCGGCTCTAGTAGCTGGGTTCGAGATAGACTGTCCCCGCATGCTATTGGCAGAGATCCATGAGAGGGCGTTCAAGACTACAACTACTCTACCCTATCTATAGATGATCTTTCAATTGTGCAGGGATGCTTGGGAGCCTATTTGGCATTGTGACAACTTGATACAGGCGATCGGGACACTTGATATCGGCCTTATTCAGGATGCGGCCAACATAACTGCCCAACGTGGACCACAGGTTGAGGTGCCGCCTTTAGGAGCAGATTTAGTGGCTTATGTGGAGCAGATGTAGAGTGAGGACCTTCCCCTCCATCCCACACTGATGAGGCACCGGGCTCCCCATCTCAGGCCGCCCATCGGGTCTCTAGCTCTTCTAGAGCCACCACTTCATCAGGATCTGTTGTCGTACCCCTTGCTTCCTTTCAAAAATTGGAGGCACAGATGGCCACACTGGACAACCTTATATGTAGCGGTCCATCGCAGAGGCCGAGGCTAGGATGGGGAAGAGGACGGAGCAGATATTTGACCAGAAGGTCCAGGTTGTTCATAAGCACCTAGACACCTTCGAGTTGATGGTCCTTGAGTGACCAGCTCCTACTGCAGATATCTCCTCTATTCGGGCTGAGTTGGATCATTTTCGGGATGATCTTGATTCCATCATGGATCCATCCAGGGATGCGCCAGAGTTTGCACCTATGGTACCGGCTGATGATACTGTGATAGAGGCTCTGTTCAGTGGGGATATGCCACAACCTGATCCTACTCGTGACCTAGTGTAATGATCCGGGAATACCCCCTAGAAGTTCCACGACGTAATTGACCCCGAATTGGTCGCATACAAGCCCTTAGCTTCATCATAACATAAGATAATAGAAAATACGAGAAAATTCAAAACTTTTACAATCGAAGTCAAACCGGAAGACTTTCTAGACTTTGTCTCAAACCATGTAATACAACTTTTTCTAAATAAACTCTTGGGAAACAACCCATACAATAGTCTTAACAAGAAAATAAAAGACATAAAGGAACATAGTGGGTTTGTCCTCGAAGCTATGAGGACTCACCAATTCTTCAACTCTTTTTGATCCTTGGAAACCTAGCCTTCAAATCAACTCAATCTCCTCAACCCTACATTTGATTAGAATGTAGGCAATATACGTTAGTACAAAATGTACCAAGTATGAAAGCTAGAACAACATCATAAGAGCATCTCAAATGGTTAGCCAACATAAGACATAAGCGTAAGAGATAATAACATGGTCATAACACAATCAACATAACTATAGAATAATCATAAACACAAGCATAATATAAATATAGGTCAACATAAGATATATTTAATGAGCATAGGAGATACATCATATTCATGGCACAGTCTTTACTTAGACTTTCATGGTTAGATACTTCAACCTTAAGTCCTTCATAATACATGAGAATTACTTCACAAGCCACCTCCAAGTGTACTTGTGCAATGCAAGGTTAGCATCCCATACTACCATCCAAGCTAAGTATCCCTCTTTGGTCATTCTTGGGCATAGTCCACCTTCATATTCAAGACTTAGGTCTTCATGTCATCTTAATTATAATCTATGTACATGGTCAACTCTTAAGCTTCTCTATGCCATAATGGTACCATACTCCTAAGTACCCTCAAGACACACTTGTGCAATGCATGAAAGACATCCCATACTATCATTCACACTAGGCATAGCCTTGAAGTCATCCTAGTCATATTCACCCTACTTTGGCCTCATTATTAGCTTAACTCTCAAACTAAGGGAATCTCTCACCTTTAGTCAACTATAACTAGGAAATGCAACTCTACCACAATCCTATCTCAAGACTTCTCTTTAATGACCCTAAGTTATATTTGTACATTGCATGCATAGAACCCCATAATACAATACATGCTAAGTACTACCTTAAGGTCCTTATTCTAACACTTCTTGGTTTGGAAGCTAGTTTTTTTGTTCACTTTAGAACACTATCTCTTAAGAACATCTTAGTTGACTATTAGCTTGAACCCTATGAGATACTACTTTTAGCATGCCTAAGTTTATTACTAGCATGGATCCTATGAGATACTACTCTAAGCATGTCTAAGTCCATTATACTTTGAACACTATGAGATACTCTCTTAAGTATGTATAAGTTCCTTCTTTACCTGGACACTATGAGATACTACTTTAAGCATGTCTAAGTCCACTTACACTCTTGAAAACTACGAGGTACTTCATTAAGTAAGTCTTAGTTCAATTATGATTTAGAACACTATGAGATGCTTCTCAAGCATGTCTTAGTTCATAGGATATAGATATTTATACTAGGAATCTTGACTCCACTATGTGAAGGATCCCATCTCATGAGACCCGACTTTGGGAAAACTCACACTCTACTACGCAAGAGTTCCCCCTTTAACTTGGTTAGTCCTCACATCAACTAGGTATGGTCCTTATTTCTACTTGGAGCCCGGACCATCTTGTGTGACACTCTATCTCATTGACAATATCCACTTGGGGCCAAGCATACACCCCAAAGTTTACTTGTTAAGCCTTGCTTAACACTCATGTGTCATGGAAGGATATCCTTGACAATCAAACCATGTTCAAGTGTTTCTATAACTTTCATCTAGCAAGCATTCATAAGATAGGTTAGGTGAGCATATGCCTTTCACCACAATCTAACCTATTAGACTTCTATTCTCTTTTATACTTTACTCTCAAAGACATTACATCAATAGTTAGTCACATTAGTTTCACCCTAAGGCCCTAACTATCATGATCACAAATCCTACTCTCAAGGTTTATATCTTAATCTCTTCTTTATACTTAGATTTTAAGGTAATTTGATGACATCTTCCATTACTAGGAGATATAAGTCTCAATGGATCATTAAGGTTCAATTCTAACTTTACAAGTCAAGATCAATCATATACAATAGAGTCTAGTTCAATTCATGATTATATGATCCTAACTTTGATCAATTACAACTCATAACACTGAATTAGGAAGATCACATATGAACCTTCAAATTTGCCTCTATTGGCATAAACTGATAAGGATCACATTCATCAATTTAGATTAGGGTTAATCATAGAAATCACATTAATTCATCATAATATCACTAAAAAAAGATAATTCAATCATAATTGGGTGATAACCACCAGATTTGAATCACACCCAAGCCCTACCCACAATGCAATCACAACCCTAGCTAGAATTGGGTTTTTGAGTTCACAATTGGGGGGAAACTATGGGGGCTCCATGGGTAGAATAAACCATGGATGATTAAGATTCACATACCTTCAATCAATGCCCTGAACAAATCTTGAATCCAATGGAGAATCAACCTAGATGTTGCCCCTCTTCTTCTTCTTCTTTTTGCTCCTAGAGAGAGAATTTCTTGAGAGTAATTTGAGAGTTCTAAGATGAATGAATTAATGAGTTAGTTTTAGGGTCTGATTAGGTATTTATAGGTGGTTATTTAACTACTAAACTGACCCCCTAAGCCCTTAATTAAGTAACTAATTAATTCCCAAACCCCCAACTTAAAACTAAACTTGCCAAAACTGGCAGCATCTACGGATCCCCATCCACCGACCGTGGATGGGTCTAAAAGCCGTGGTTTGGGTCCATCAATTGGACCTGGGGATCAAATTTTGCAGGGTTCTGTATGCCTGACCTACGCCCATGACCTATGGGGTGTAGGTTGATCTAAGGGGCGTGAATTGCAACCGTTGGTCACACTTTTTGATAGTTTTTGGAACTGTTTTGGGGTCCTCCTCAAGGACCCCTTGGGTGGTCCTTGGGGAGTCGTACCCGGACGTTTAACCCCTAAACATGTCATTCTAAGTACGGAAACAACTTTTACATGTTTTAATCCTCATACGACACTCCAAACCTCACACCAAAGGCTCTAGAACTTACTAGTTCAACTAACTAAAACATGAGGTGTTACATTATCCCCCACTTGGGAACATTCGTCCTCGAATGACACTTTAAACACTTCATAAAGTATAAGATCTAACTTAGCAGACCATTATGCATGAAATACATCTAATGCATACTATCAAGGAAGAAAACTTAAATTCCGAGCTAAGCACGTTCAAGGCGACACAAGGGAGTAGGAACTACTTCTACCAACCCAAAATGCACTAAACTCTATATGTATTCCTTCTCAAGGAGGAACTAACATCTCCTAGCTAACACATGCTCAACACATACACTTGGAGCCTAAATGCAAGGTTCATCTCATAAAGCATTTATCCATTGAGGAAATCTTTCAACTCAAAACTAGGGCATGCTCATAGTCCAACTCATGAAGCCTATATGAAATTCTACTCACAAGCACCACAACATGAGGAAACAATGCATAAAAGTCATTTCTAACAAGACCTAGGCAATTTCATGAACATGCATATAAGGATCATGGCAACACATAAGGCATACAATAACCCTACTAGATAGGCACACTATCCCCCACTTGGGAGTGAGCCTATTCAAACTTTTCAAAACATCATATATGCTAAAATAACTTCAAAATCTGACATAACAAGTCATTAAAGACAAGAAATCTAGAAATTTTTCTAAAGCATGAAACACATACCGGAAAGGGACATCAGGAGATCACTCTTGATCTTCTCTAGATTGGAGAGCATAAAACCTATTCTTCTTTTGGGGCTCTTCATCAACACCACTAGAGTCAACTTTCTTACCCTCCATTCCTCTATCCTTAAGGACCGGGCAATCTCTCACATTGTGCCCTTCCTTACCACATCCATTCCGGCCATGCATTTACCAAAATGATTCCTCCCACACTTTGTGCAACTAGTCTTAGGAGCATTAGAAAAACTTTGTCCAAAAAACTTTTGTCGATTCTTAGAACGACCATGACCATCAGACCCATCATGAAAGGACTTACCACCATCCTCCCTAGGCCTCTTCTTCTCCCTAGCCCTCTCCTTCTTGAGTTTTGACTCTTCTATTTGTTGGGCAAACACCATGAGACATGAGATATCCATCTAATCAACAAGCATTGCTATACGTCATTCTTCTTCTACCAAGTCGGACACCCCCGTCATAAACCTATTCATCAAATCCTTAGGATTAGCTACCAAGATTGGAGCATTTTTAGACAAAAGGGTGAATTTCAAAGAGTACTCATTATCACTCATACTACCTTGCTTGAGGTTGATGAATTCTCCCAATTTAGTTTCCCTCAACTCACGGGGAAAGAACCTATCTAGAAATTTTGACTTAAAAGCTTCCCACTCTATAGGGCACACTCCTACCGGCCTACTATCTTTCCATTGCTCATACCAAATTTGGGCAACATCTTTCAATTGGTAGGCGGCTAGTTCCGCTTTCTCACTAGAAGTCACCCCCATGATTGCTAGAACCTTATACACCTCATCTATAAAACCTTGAGGATCTTCCTCCACTTTGGAGCCATAGAACTCCGGAGAGTTCATCCTCAAAACCTCTCTCCCTAGAAGAATCCATCCCCCTTATTGGGTTTGCCGGAGCCACTACCTTTCTATTTTCTTGTGTCTTCAAGGATTGAGCCAATAGTTGCATAGAAGCCCTAAACTCTTCAAGAGTGGCATTCCCAATTATAGGGTCGTTTGGAGCTTGAAGAGGAGCTTGGTCTTGAAATTGTGGAGGAACCTCTTGTTATCCATTGTCTTCCTCATCCCTCCTAGCATTAGCCCTAGTATTATTCAAAACCTGAAAAACCATATGGCAAAAGGTTAGGAGAAAGACCTACTAGATCTAAACTCTATAACACGACTTAGAGAATGAATAAGTGAGATTTCCTAAGCATCCAATAGCCTCCTATTCATAAAATGTATCGCGACTCACACCTATGAATAAGACTCTACTTAGACGTGGTTTGAGACATCCTAAAATTTATCCCAAAATCTTATGCTCTGATACCAAGTCTGTAACGACCCGGGAGTACACCCTAGAGGTTACACGGTGTAATTGACCCTGAAGGGGTCTCATACAAGCCCTTAGCTTCACCATACCATAAGATATTAGAAAATATGGGAAAATAAAAAACTTTTACAATCGAGGTTATATTTCATAAAAGCAACCATAAGACTTTCTAGACTGTCTCAAACCATGTAATATAACTTTTTTTGAATAAACTCGTGGGACACAACCCATACAATAGTCTTAAAATGAAAATAAAAGATATAAAAGAAAATATTGGGTTTGTCCTCGAAGCTATGAGGACTCACCAATTCTTCAACACTTCTTGATCCTTGGAAACCTAGCCTTCAAATCAAATAAATCTCCTCAGCCTTACATTTAATTAGAATGTAGTCAATATGCGTTAGTACAAAATGTACCAAGTATGAAAGCTAGCACAATATCATAAGAGCATCTCAAAGGGTTAGTCAACATAAGACATAAGCATAAGAGATAATAACATGGTCATAACGCAGTCAACATAGCCATAGAATAATCATAAACACAAGTATAATATAAACATAGGTCAACATAAGATATATTTAATGAGCATAGGAGATACATCATATTCATGGCACAGTCTTTACTTAGACTTTCATGGTTACATACTTCAACCTTAAGTCCTTCATAATAAAAGAGAATTACTTCACAAGCCACCTCCAAGTGTACTTGTGCAATGCAAGGATAGCATCCCATACTACCATCCAAGCTAAGTACCCCTCTTTGGTCATTCTTGGGCATAGTCCACCATCATATTCAAGACTTAGGTCTTCATGTCATCTTAATTATAATCTATGTACATGGTCAACTCTTAAGCTTCTCTATGTCATAAGGGTACAATAATCCTAAGTACCCTCAAGACACACTTGTGCAATGCATGAAAGGCATCCCATACTACCTTTCACACTAGGCATAGCCTTGAAGTCATCCTAGTCATACTCACCCTACTTTGGCCTCATTATTAGCTTAACTATCAAACTAAGGGAATCTCTCATAGTTAGTCAACTATAACTAGGAAAGGCAACTCTAGCACATTTCTATTTCAAGACTTCTCTTTAATTACCCTAAGTCATACTTCTGCAATGCATGCATAGCACCCATAATACTGTACATACTAAGTACTACCTTTAGGTTCTCATGCTAACACTTCTTGGTTTGGAAGCTAGTTCTTTTCTTCACTTTAGAACAATATGAGGAA
Source organism: Solanum piurae (assembly GCA_029582685.1). NCBI lineage: Eukaryota > Viridiplantae > Streptophyta > Magnoliopsida > Solanales > Solanaceae > Solanum > Solanum piurae. Next base: position 16,278 of record JAJOOO010008085.1, on the reverse strand, counting down.
CTCTCTTAAGCACATCTTAGTTCACTATTAGCTTGAACCCTATGAGATACTATTTTTAGCATGTCTAAGTTCATTACTAGCATAGGCCCAATGAGATACTACTCTAAGCATGTCTAAGTCCATTATACTTTGAACACTATGATATACTCTCTTAAGTATGTCTAAGTTCCTTCTTCACATTAACACAATGAGATACTACCTTATGCATATCTAAGTACATTTATACTCTATGAGGTACTTCATTAAGTAAGTCTTAGTTCAATTATGCTTTAGAACTCTATGAGATGCTTCTCAAGCATGTCTTAGTTCATAGGATATGAAGATTTCTACTCGGAACCTTGACTCCACTATGTAAAGGATCCCATCTCATGAGACCTAACTTTGGGAAAACCCACACTCTACTACGTAAGAGTTCTCCCTTTAACTTGGATAGTCCTCACATCAACTAGGTGTGGCTCTCCTTTTTACTTGGAGCCCAGACCGTATCTTGTGTGACACTCCATCTCATTGGTAATATCCACTTGGGGCCAAGCATACACCACATGGTTTACTTTTTAAGCCTTGCTTAACACTCATGTCGAATAGAAGGATTTCCTTGACAATCAAATCATGATCAAATGATCAATTGATTCCATCACTTTCATCTATCAAGCAGTCATAAGATAGGTTAGGTGAGTATAGGCCTTTCACCATAATCCAACCTATTAGACTTCTATTCTCTTTTAGACTTTACTCTCAAAGCATTTACATCAATAGTTAGTCACATTAGTTTCAACCTAAAGCCCTAACTATAATGATCACAAACCCTACTCTCAAGGTTTGTTTCTTAATCTCTTTTTAATACCTAGATTTCAAGGTAATTTGATCACATCTTTCATTACTAGGTGATTCAAGTCTCAATTGATCATAAAGGTTCAGTTCTAACTTTACAAGTCAAGATCAATCATATACAATAGAGTATAGTTCAATTCATGATTATATGATCCTAACTTTGATCAATTACAACTCATAACATTGAATTAGGAAGATCATATATGAACCTTCAACTTTGCCTCTAATGGCATAAACCCATAAGGATCACATTCATCAATTTCTATTAAGGTTCATCATAGAAATCACATGAATTCATCATAATATCACTAAACAAAGATAATTCAATCATAATTTTGTGATATCCACTAGATTGGAATCACATCCAAGCCCTACCCACAATGCAATCACAACCATAGCTAAAATTGGGTTTTTGAGTTCACAATTATAGGGAAACTATGGGGGCTCCATGGGTGGAAGAAAATATCGATGATTAAGCTTCACATACCTTCAATAAATTCCCTATACAAAGCTTGAATCCAATGGATAATTGACCTAGATGTTGCCCCTCTTCTTCTTCTTGTTTGCTCCTAGAGAGAGAGAATTTCTTGAGAGTAATTTGAGAGTTTTAAGATGAATGAATTAATGAGTTAGTTTTAGGGTCTTATTAGGTATTTATAGGTGGTTATTTAACTACTAAATCGACCCCCTAATCCCTTAATTCAATACTAATTAATTCCCAAACCCCCAACTTAAAACTAAACTTGACAAAACTGGCAGTATCTACGGATCCCCATCCACGGACCCTGGATGGGTCTAAGGCCCGTGGTTTGGGCCCATCAATTGGACCAGGGGCTCAAATGTTGCAGGGATTTGCAGGCTTGACCTACGCCCATGACCTATGGGGCGTAGGTTGATCTAAGGGGCGTGAATTACAACCGTAGGTCACACTTTTTTGACTATTTTGTGGTCTTCCTCAAGGACCCCTTGGGTGGTCCTTGGGGAGTCGTACCTTGAAATTTAACCCCTAATCATGTCCTTCTAAGTATGGAAACCACTTTTACAAATTTTAACCCTCATACGACACTCCAAATCTCACACCAAAGGCTCTAGAACTCACTAGTTCAACTAACTAAAAAATGGGGTGTTACACCGAGGGAAGAGACACCGTTCTAGTCACATTCTTGATACCACTGAGGATGCTCGAGCTAAGAAGCGGGAACGCTCGTAGAATGAGCAGGCTAGGAGAGCCTCCATTATGGATTAGAACTTCGCTAGCAGAGGGTTCATGAGAGTGCACTTGGGCCTTCGAATGCTATGCCCATTACTGAGACTGTTGATGTTGGGAGAGATGAGGTGATCACCACAGATGGTGCAGTACAAATAATTGATAGCACTACTGAGGGTGTTGTGATAGATGATGTGGGCACTACTGAGGGTGACCTAAGTGTTGCTCTAGTAGGATCTGTTAAACCGGACCCACCTACTTGTTGATGAGTCTTCAACGCTATGCACCACATGTTTGCTTCACCTAATTCTTTACTTTTACTTTTGTTCATTGGTGACAATTGCACTCTATTTTGTTGGGGGTGGAGTAATTTGATTGTGAGTGAAAAGTTGAAGTCTGAGTAACCCAACTCATAATCCTCTCTTGGGGTTTTCTTGCCTGTGTTCTTTTTCCCCAATAGACTGTTTTACTTTCTATTGAACCGGCATGTGTTAGGAATGTATGTGTAGAAGCATGAGAATAGAATGAAGCATGATGGCATAATAATGAAAGAAAAAATGATACCTGTCCAAAAGTTGCAAAATTTGTGAAATCTGCTAAAATATATAGGCTAGAATGATTTGAATGTGTTGGCTATGAGTATGACATGATGAAAACCAATTTCATCTCATGAATTATGCTAAAAACTTGAATTGGGTAAGCTGATAATCTGACAATGAAACTATGTGACAAGAGTGTGTGAGAATGGTTGATGGTTCAGACAGTGTTGTGTCAATCTAGAACTTGACCCGTTGATCCTGCTAGGATAATCTAGGCTAGAAGTTAGGAAGTGATCATAGGTCGTTGCTCAAATTAGTCCACTTAACACTAAAATGATATAACCAAATGGTAGCATTATTCCCTTTTGATCCAAATATTTGAGCCTAAAATTGACTAATTCTTTTGATTCACCTAACTCACCTTCCGTTAAAAACAATGTCTTGGCCCCGGTCCCTCCGTGGACATGTACACCTCGATTTAGGCCAAAAGCCTAAGTTGAGACTGGCTAAGCCCAAAAGTTACCTAGATCTTGGCCCTGGTCCGACATCGGACATTGTGCACCTCAACTAATCCAAAATGCATAAGTTGAGGATGACTATGAAAAAAGAAAACCAAATGAGAAAATGGTATGAAAAGAGTTTCGTGTTGAAAAGAGAAAAAAAAGTGAAAAAGGATGTTACTTTGTGTGAAGAGAAATAAAATAAAACAAAGTAAAAGAAAAAGAAGAAAATGAGAAATAAGAGTCAAAAAGTCAAAAGTCGCATCCTTGGTTGAAAAAAGTGAAGGGAAAGAAATTGAGATGAAAAGTTGCCAAAAATAGGTCAAGGAAGAGGTAAATAGCCAATGTAATGTCAAGAAGGGCAGAAAGTCACTAAAAAGTACCTAAATGTGATCCACGGACCGTAGGTTCATTCACGGTCCGTAGGTGAAGGGCGTAGATGATAGGCAAAGCTTGGAAAGGAAATCAGGGAATTCTTGACTAAGTGTGGAACCACGACTAGGAGTGACGAACCGTAGTTCGGTCTACGAACCGTATTGCACGTCCGTAAAATGCTTCAGAGAGGAGGTTCCAGTACCTGATTTTGAAGATTCTAAGTATGTAGCTACGGAGGAGGATCCACGGATCGTAGATTGAATCAGGGGTCGTACTGATGGTCCGTCGATTGAAGCTGAGAAGTGGAGATTTTGAAGTTGGAAAATTTACCCAAGTCCTAAACAATGAAAGGGACCTACGGACCGTAGGTCAATCCACGGTCCTAGGTCAGTGTCGTCGATCGAAACTGCGTCCTGAAACTTTATTTCCTTATTTCATTTCCTTTTTAGTTGGGACTTGTTTTTCTATAAATAGGGTATGTAAACCTCGTTTTTGGGAGTTAGACTTTATTACTTTTGTTCTAGTTCTTGTCTTTGAAGATTAATTTGCAACTTTAGCAATTATTGACTTCTATAGCACGTTTTGAAGTTTTTGACTTTGAAATTCAAGTTGAGATTCTGGTTTATTCTTCTCATTATGTAAGTTCATGATTTTTTCATCTAAAAATATGAATTTTGTTCTTGCTACTATGGGTAACTAAATCCACAACTAGGGTTGTGGAAACCATGAGCTATTAACAAAATATGAATAGTAATTGAGCAATTCTTGAATAGTGTTATTGCATGCTTTGATAATTCTTTCGTTTAGAAGTCGTTTTAACGGTGGCAAACGTTAGAACTCGCCTTGTTTCTACTTGCCGGACCAAGGAGGTAGTTAATAAGAAAAGAATTATCAATATAGATTTAATGTGATACTATCTAATAGTCTAATGTCGATTGGTGCGAGAGTGAAAACTAAGTCATACATCGATGTGATGTCTAATATGAGGTAACGGTAAGGGTTAGTAAATTATACACACGTAACCGTACCAAGGTGCAGGGAGAAATTCTTTTGTTGCCGGACCAAGGAATTAGAGATACATAGCTTATCACTTTGCATGTAATACACTAGGAAAGGGTTGCTATTACTAGGATTATTGTGTTATGAGCTTATGGGGAACACATATACCCTAGTTACTTTCTCTCATTGATAACAACAAAGTTTGACTCCTGTTCAATTGTTACTTAATTACAATCAATCATTTGTTTCACAAATCCCCCCCCCCTCTTTAATTACTTATTTCGGAAATACGTTGACTAACCGAATATAATTGTAAGTTGAATTTAAGTCTAGACCATATTCCTTGTGGGATAGACTCCAACCTACAAGTTGGGTTCTTTACTTGATAACGATCTCTTATGCTTCTTTAGGGAGGTGTAATTTGAGCATATCAAGAGCCTTGCCATGACCTCAAGACCATGACCTCCACCACGACTCGTGGTCATGACCACGGATCGTGCGAGGTCTCGTGGTCATGCCCACGGATCGTGCGAGGTCTCGTGGTCATGCCTTGGCCTCGTGGGGAGGTTGGCACACTTGAGTAGGCTACTGCCTAAGGGACCACGGGCACAACCAAGGGTCTTGGTCGCCCAGACGGCTCGTGAAGGGGTCGTCGTGAGACTGGTCGGGTTTAATTAAATGAAGAGTTTTTATGTCATTTCCTTTTTAGTCCAAATTAAGTGGGGATGTTATGGGTATTTTAGGGGTAAAATATATATTGGTTTTAAGTCAAAATTCACAAGACTTGGTGATTATTCACAAACACCTGATTGAAATAAAAAACCTCCCACTTCTCTAAAAAATTCTCTCTAGACTCAAGAAGAAGAAGACATTGGAGCTAGGGTTGCTACAGTTTGAAGGTTCTTCCCCAAATTTCTTGGAGTTTTTAAGTTGAGGTATTGTTGCTTTTCATCCTTGGGTAGCTATCACCCAAGGAGACCCTTCAAATATGTTTTCAAGATATCAAATTCCCCAAATCTAGGGTTTTCAATCTTCAACACTTCCAAAACAAATTTCATTGATTAATTGTGGTTAATTATGGTTGGTGATGGTGAATTATGTGTGGAATGATGGAATATTGATGTTGTTCACTCGAAATTCCCTATGGACCCATTTCCCCCCCATATTGATAAATCATAAATTGATGTTATGGGTTGGTTGAGATTATGGATATGTGAATTGATTATGTTTATGTTAATTAAGCTATTATATCATGAATTCCTCCTATATTATGTAGTAATTCATGTGTATAGTTGGGTTGATTTTTATTCCAAGACCCTTGAAGAGCAAAGGTATGAAGGTTATGTCTCTTTATGGGAATTATGTATGAGATTGTGATTTACTTAGTTAGTATTGATTCTATATCTATTGTGTAGTTGTGGTATTGATGCAAGGTCCTTCTTTCCTATACCCTATACACTTGGTTATGCATGAAATATGATGTATGTTTATGATAAGCTTGTTGTGTTGATTGTAAGGACATTATCATGATCACAGTATGTCTTCAATATGAAAGGTTTACTCACATGCTAGTGTTTCTAAAGTGAAAGGAACATTCTCACTTAAGGAACCTATGAGCTATTATGATGATATGTTGGCATGAGCTCCTAATGTATGTTGTTATAAATATGAACATAAGTAAAGACTAATGGTGACTTTAAAGGGAAGAATGCTTAGCACCAAGAGGACATGAAAGTGAGATGGGGTCTTTTATGTTTAGCAAGTTCGGCATCCCAATGTATGATATCTCATGAGATGGAAACCTTCTACGTTTAGCAAGTCCAGGTTTCTAGCAACAATCTCTTTATCCCATAACTACGTGCCCACATACGTCTTAGCTAGTGGATCCACCTAGAAGCTATTGTGTTAGTTATACCTTAGGAAAGTAGAACACCCCTTTTCGGTGTGGGGGTAGAACACCGGATTCCATGTAGCTCACATGGTCTATGTCAGTTATTGCAAGTCTTTCGTAAATAATATGAATATGAACTATGGTAAGGACATGGACTTTAACTATGACTTCTTAAGGGGTACTACTTAGTGTTATTGGGGATATGGGACATCACTTATGAATTGCACAAGTAGACTCTAAGAGGGGTGTGGTAAGGTTCTCTTATGTTATGATGATATGATGACTTATGAACTATGTGTGAAAATGTATGTATGAATGTAAGGAATATAAATGTCTTCACTTTTATGTATGTTGGTTATGACTATAGTAAGATGAGATATGTATGTTGTTGGTGGCCTAAAAGTGATACTTGGCATTCGGTAAGGTTATGGGATATTAACTTTACATTGCACTAGTGTAGCTTTGGGTTGCTTATATGTGTGTTGGATTGGCTTGTTTTTCTTTATGAATGTGCATAATGGCTTTTAAACTTAATAAATGCATGATTTCAACTAAATGTCTCTTTTATGCATGTTTTAAGGATTTTGTGCATGGCATCCATACTTAGTACAATTAATTGTGCTAACCCATATTTTCTACTTTACTATGAGTGTAGGTTCCGGTCGTTGATACTTACTTCTTCCTTCAAGGTGAAACTTGGGTCGATTATTCCCTAGTCTTGGTGAGTCCTCAAGTCCGACGGCAAGATCTTATTGATTCTAGTTTCTAGTTTACTTCATATGTTCTAGACTATATTGTATTATTATTTTTTTTTGGAAGAGTTATTGATGTAAAAGGATTTGACCCTATTTGTACTCTTATGTTTAGATGGTGGTTGAGACAAGTATAGTTCCTATTTTCCTTTATGAAAGAAGTTGACTTCTATTGTAAAGGTTTTTAATTTTTCCGCATTTTTCTATGTCTTTATTTGATGATGATGCTAAGGGCTTGTATGTGACCCCTTCGGGGTCAATTACACCAGCTTACTCCTAGCGGGTAACCCCGGGTCATGACAAACTTGGTAATCAGAGCAAAAGGTTTAGAAATATTCTAGGGCGATGTCTCATGAACCACATCTAGTAGAGTCTTATTCATAAGCGCGAAGCGCACAACACTTATGAATGAGAGGCTATAAGATGCTTAGGAACTTTTCACTTCTTTGATTATTCATTAGTTGTGCCTTAAAGCTTTTACTATATGAAGTCATTTTCCTAACCCTTTTCTTGTGTATATAGGATATGACTACAAGAAGAGTGGCAGCAAGAAGAGTGGCCGCAAGAAGAGTGGAAGATGAGATTGCTAATGATGAGGGAGTTCCTCCCCAAGGTCCTCAAGGAGCTCAAGTACCTCAAGCTCCTATTGATGAGGGGGCTATGACCAATGTGGAGATAAGGACGGCTCTCCAAACCTTGACTCATGCTCTTACGGCTCAAGTCACTAGGGATGCTAGGGTCCAAGTGAACCCCAATGCAAGTACTACCGCTTCAAGGATAAGAGATTTCACAAGAATGAATCCCCCTACATTCTGTGGCTCCAAAGTGGATGAAGACCCACAATTTTTTATTAAGGATGTGTTTAAGGTGCTTGATGCTATGGGAGTGCCTCTTAGAAAGAAAGCGGAACTAGCCGCCTACCAATTAAAGGACGTGGCTCAAATGTGGCATGAGCAATGGAAGGAAGAGAGGTCCATTAGAGTGGGACCGGTTGATTGGGGAGTGTTCAAGGCGGCTTTCCTTGATAGGTTATTCCCCCTAGAGCTAAGGGAGAGGATGATGCAAGAATTCATCAACCTCCGCCCAGGAGGTACGAGTGTGAAGGAATATAGCCTCAAGTTCACACAATTTTCTAAGTATGCCAGAACCTTGGTGGCAAACTCTAGGGTGAAAATGAACAAATTTGTTATGGGGATATCTGTCCTAGTGGTGAATGAATGTAGGTTGGCAATGCTTATTCCAACAATGAACATCTAACATCTTATGGTTCATGCCGAACAAATTGAGGAAAAAAATCTCAAGCAAATGGGTAGAGAAGTGAAGAGGGCAAGAGTTTATGCAGGTAATTCATCTAAGAGTAGATTTGAGGTTCAAGGCAAACCAAGCTTTAAGAAGTTGTTTTCTAATCAAGGCACTTCTAGCACTCCTAAGGTTAACAAAGAGAGGGTGCCTACTCCAAAGCCACAAGGTGGTAGTGGAGGTGGTTCTTATGTTGATAGACCTACTTGTGCAAAGTGTTGCAAAAAGCATGATGGCAAGTGCCTTGTTGGCACGGATGGGTGTTTTAGTTCTGGTAAGAGTGGCCACATGAAGAGGGATTGTCCTATGCTAAAGGTTCAAGGGAGAGAGGGCAAGCAAGTCCCTCCAAGTGGCTCCACTTCTGATGCTCCCAAGAAGAATCGCTTATATGCTCTCCAATCTAGAAGTGATCAAGAGGGTTCTCTGGATGTTGTCATCGGTATGTTACAAGTATTTTTCATTAATGTTTATGCATTATTAGACCCCGGTGCCACTTTATCTCTTGTTACACCTTTAGTAGCTATGAAATTTGATGTACTCACCATAAAGTTAGAGGAACCTTTTTTTATTTCTACTCAAATAGGTGACTCAGTTGTTGCTAAAAGGGTTTATAGGAATTGTCCTATTTCCTTGTCTCATAGATTCACTTTGGTTGATTTGGTAGAATTAGATATGTTGGACTTTGATGTCACATTGGGGATGGATTGGTTGCATGCTTGTCTTGCTTCCATTGATTGTATAACAAGGGTAGTAAGGTTTCAATTTCCAAATGAGCCCGTTTTAGAATGGAAGGGGGGAAACTCTATTCCTAGAGGTCATTTCGTTTCATATCTAAAATCTAGAAAAATGATTTCTATGAGGTGTATCTATCAATTGTGTGAGTTAAGGACCTTGAGTCCGAGACTCCTCCTTTAGAGTGGGTCCCCGCAGTAAGGGAATTTCCAGAAGTCTTTCCTAATGACTTGCCCAAAATGCCTCCCGAACGGGAAATAGACTTCGGCATTGATCTCTTGCTGGATACACAACCCATATCAATTCCCCCTTACCGGATGGCTCTGGCCGAATTGAAGGAATTTAAGGAACAACTCAAGGATTTGCTAGATAAGTGGTTTATTAAACTAAGCATATCTCCATGGGGTGCCCCGGTACTGTTAGTGAAGAATAAAAATGGTTCACTTTGGATGTGTATAGGTTACCGCCAATTGAACAAAGTCACTATAAAGAATAAGTACCCTCTCCCTAGAAATGAAAATTTGTTTGACCAACTCCAATGGGCGAGTTACTTTTTGAAGATTGACTTAAGGTCGGGTTATCAACAACTTAGGGTGAGAGGGGTTGACATTCCTAAGACAGCCTTCCGTACAAGATATGGTCACTATGAATTCCTAGTTATGTCTTTTGGGCTAACAAATGCCCCGATGACATTCATGGATCTTATGAATAGAGTATTTAGGCAATATCTTTATTTGTTTGTGATTGTCTTTATTGAAGGTATATTGATCTATTCAAGGAGTGAGGGTGATCATATGAAGCATTTAAGGTTAGTATTGCAAGTTCTCAAGGACCACCAACTTTATGCTAAATTTAGCAAGTCTGAGTTTTGACTAAGGTCAGTTGCTTTCCTTGGTCACATTGTGTCGAGCGTGGGTATAGAGGTTCATCTGAAGAAAACGGATGCGGTGAGGAGTTGGCCTAGACCCCTAAGTCCCACCAATATTTGAATCTTTTTTGGGGTTGGCCGGGTATTATACAAGATCTGTTGAGGGCTTCTCATATATTGCTTCTACATTAACGGCCTTGACCCAAAAGAAGTCCAAATATGAGTTGTTGGAGGCTTGTGAGAAGAGCTTCCAAGATTTGAAGGATAGACTCACCTTCGCTCCAATATTGACCTTACCAGAGGGCACCGAGGATTCGTAGTATATTGTGATGCTTCCAGAATAGGGTTGGGGTGTGTTCTCATGCAACATGGTAAGGTAATTGCCTATGCTTCAAGGCAACTCAAGACTCATGAAACGAATTACCCGACCCATGACCTCGAACTAGCGGCGGTGGTTTTTGCCTTGAAAATATGGAGGAACTATCTCTATCGGGTGTCTGTTGATGTATTCACCGATCACAAGAGCCTTCCATATGTGTTTAGCCAAAAACATTTGAATATCATACAAATAAGGTGGTTGGAGCTTTATAAGGATTATGACATGTGTGTCCTTTACCACCCCGACAAAGCTATCGTGGTTGCAGATGCACTAAGTAGATTGTCCATAGGTAGTGTGTCTCATGTAGAAGATGAGAAGAAGGAATTGGTTTGTGATGTGCATAGGTTGGCCCGGTTGGGTGTCCAACTAGTGGATTCCACCAAGGGTGGGTTTATGGTTCATTATAGTTCCAAAACGTCCTTTGTAGTTGATGTGAAGTCTAAGCAACATCTTGATCCTATTTTTATGGAGTTGAAAGAATCGGTTCTCAATAAGTCCGTTGAGGTTTTCTCCCAAGGGGGAGATGGGGTGCTTAGGTACCAAGGTAGATTATGTGTTCTGGATGTTTATGGCTTAAGGGAGAAAATTTTAGAAGAGGCTCATGGTTTGCGATATAATATTCATCCGGGAGCCACCAATATGTACCGTGATCTACGGGAAGTCTATTGGTGGGATGGCTTGAAAAATGATATAGCGGGCTTTGTAGCCAAATGTCTGAATTGTCAACAAGTCAAGGCCGAACACCAAAAACCCGGAGGTTTGTCCCAATATATAGAAATTCCTACTTGGAAGTGGGAAGATGTTAATATGGGCTTTGTGGTGGGGTTGCCTCGTACTCGAAGGCAACACGATTCTATTTGGGTCATTCTTGATAGGATGACTCAATGGGCCCACTTTATTTCGGTTAAGACTTCATTTTCGGTGGAAGACTATGCCAAGTTATATATCAAGGAAATAGTGAGGTTGCATAGGGTTCCCTTATCTATCATTTCGGATAGGGGTACTCAATTTACTTCACACTTTTGGAAGGCATTCCAAAAAGGGCTTGGTACCAATGTTAAAGTTAGTACCGCTTTCCACCATCAAAAGGATGGTCAAGTGGAACGCACCATTCAAACCTTAGAGGACATGTCGAGGGTATGTGTGATAGATTTCAAGGGTAGTTGGGACGATCATCTTCCTTTGATAGAATTACCTACAACAATAGTTACTACTCAAGCATTGCCATGACTCCGTTTGAAGCACTATATGGTAGAAGGTGTAGATCACTGGTGGGTTGGTTTGAAGTAGGTGAGTTTGCTCTAATAGGACCCGAACTAATTTATGATGCCATTGAAAAAGTTTGGCTTATTAGGGAAAGGTTGGAAACGGCTCATAGTCGACAAAAATCTTATCCCGATAATAGAAAGAGGGAATTATAATTCAAAATTGGTGATTGGGTCTACATGAAAATTTCACCTATAAAAGGTGTTTTGTGGTTTTTCAAAAAGGGAAAGTTAAGACTTCGATATGTGGGCCCATACCAAGTCTTGAAACGTGTCGGGAAAGTGGAATATGAGTTGGACTTACCCAATGAATTTGCTCCTATTCACCCGGTGTTTCATGTCTCCATGCTCAAGAAATGCATCGGTGATCCGGTGTCCATCCTTCCATTAGAGGGTTTAGGAGTCAATGAAAGCCTTTCTTATGAAGAGGTCCCGGTAGAGATTTTGGACCGGCAAGTAAAGAGGTTGAGAAATAAGGAGGTAGCTTTCGTTAAAGTTTTATGGAGGAATTACCTAGTTGAGGGTGCTACATGGGAAGCCGAGGCCGATATGATGTCCCGTTACCCTCATCTTTTTGCTTCTACTCCTACCGAAATGTGAGGTACGAAATTTTCTCTTGAGTTCTTAGTATTTTGGGAGTCATGTGTAGTGTATGAGTTTTTCATGATTTCCTTGTATTCGGATGTTCTTGATGGAATTCATGTTTTGTGTAAATTGTGCTTTTATGAATTATATGTTTCTCATGTTGAATTACATTTGGTTATGATGTTGGCATATGTGACTTCATGAGACGAGTTGATGAACATGTTTTGTTATGTTGTGATGAAATAGCATGTTGGCCTAATAATGTTGTGTTGTGTTTGCTTGTGCTGGAGAAGGTAGTTCCTCCCATGTTTGTATGAAATGGTAATTTTGGTGCATAATGAGGTTGTGGATGTAGTTCTTACTACTTTGTGATTGCATTGAGTTTATGATGTGGAGTTGATGTTTCCTCCTATGAATTATGCATTTGATTGATATGTCATGCATAATGGGCTACTAGCCTTGAGTCTTTATTCCCCTAAAAAGTGTTTAAAGTATCATTTGAGGACGAATGTTCCAAGGGGGGGGGATATTGTAACAACCCGGAAATTCGTAGGTTGAAGTAGAACCTAAACGTAAGGTCAAAAGCAATAAAATAATTTCCCCTAGGCTAGTAGACTATCTAAGCATGATATGGGGGTTTAGGAGCCAAGGCCTGAGGGAGAAGTGCCAAGAAAAAGGGGCAAGCCAAGGCCAAAGGCCAAGGCTTCCCCAAACTTGGAGCTACTGCCTCAAGCTCCACGGCCACCACCACGGCTTGTGGTCATGACCACGGCCAGTGGGAGGCTACGTGGAGTTGACTTGGCCAAAGGAGGGAAGCCTTTAAGTGTCTTAGACACTGCCCCAACCTTCACGAGGGGGACAACGAGTCGTGGTCCACTTCACGACTCGTGAAGGCCTCTTAGTTTTTATGGAATTGGGGCACTTTGGAGGAGCTACTGCCTAAGGGACCACGAGCACCATAACGGGCCGTGGTACCCTTGACGAGGGGGAGGATAGCTCGTGAAGGCAAGGCATGGAGAGCCTTGTCATGACCTCAAGGCCACAACCTCTACCACGATCAAGAGAGGTCTCGTGGTCATGTTGGCCACGTGAGGAGGTTGGAACATTTGAGGAGGCTACTTCCTAAGGGACCACGGGCACCACCAAGGGTCGTAGTCCCCCAGATGGCTCGTGAAGGGGTGGTCATGAGCCTGGACGGGTTTTATTAAATGAAGGATTTTTATGTCATTTCCTTTTTAGTCCAAAATTAGTGGGGGGTGTTTTGGGTATTTTAGGGGTAAAATATATATTGGTTTTAAGTCAAAATTCACAAGACTTGGTGATTATTCACAAACACCCAATTGAAATCAAAAGCCTCCCACTTCTCTAAAAGATTCTCTCTCTAGACTCGAGAAAAAGAAAAAGAAGACATTGGAGCTAGGGTTGATATAGTTTGAAGGTTCTTTCCCAAATTTCTTGGAGTTTCATAGTTGAGGTATGGTTTCTTTTCATCCTTGGGTAGCTATCACCCAAGGAGCCCCTTCAAATATGTTTTCAAGATATCAAATTCCCCAAATCTAGGGTTTTCAATCTTCAACATAGGTCTTCTTCCCAAACAAATTTTATTGATTAATTGTGGTTAATTATTGTTGGTTATGGTGAATTATGTGTAGAATGATGGACTATTGATGTTGTTCACTCGAAATTCTCCATGGACCCATGTTTCCCCATATTGATAAATCATGAATTGATCATATGTGTTGGTTGAGATTATGGATATGTCAATGGATTATGTTTATGTTAATTAAGCTATTATATCATCAATTCCTTCTATATTATGTGGTAATTGTGTATAGTTAGGTTGATTGTGATTCCAAGACCCTTGAAGGGAAAAGGTATGAAGGATATGTCTCTTTATGGGAATGATGTATGAGATTGTGATTTACTTAGATAGTAATGATTCTATATCTATTGTGTAGTTGTGGTAATGATGCAAGGTCTTTCTTCCCTAGACCCTATACACTTGGTTATGCATGAAATATGTATGTATATTTATGATAAGCTTGTTGTGTTGATTGAAGGACATTCTCGTGATCACAACACGACTTCAATGTGAAAGGTTTATTCACATGCTAGTGTTTCTTAAGTGAAAGGAACATTCTCATTTAAGGAACCTATGATCTATTATGATGATATGTTGGCATGAGTGCCTAATGTATGTTGTTATAAATATGAACCTAAGTAAATACTAATGGTGACATTAAAGGGAATAATGCTTAGCACTGAGAGGACATGAAAGTAAGATGGGGGCTTTTACATTTACCAAGTCCGGTATCCCAATGTATGATATCTCATAAGATGGAACCCTTCTATGTTTAGCAAATCCAGGTTTCTAGTAGCAATTTCCTTGTACCATAACTATGTCCCCACATAGGTCTTAGCTAGTGGATCTACCTAGAGGCTATTATGTTAGTTCTACCTTAGGCAAGTAAAACACCTCTTTTTGGTGTGGGGGTAGAACACTGGATTCCCAGTAGCTCACATGGTCTATTTCGGCTATTGCAGGTCTTCCCTAAATAATATGAATATGATCTATGGTAAGGAAATAGAATTTAACTATGACTTCTTAAGGGGTACTACTTTGTGTGAGTGGGGGTATGATACTTCACTTATGCCTTGCACAAGCAGACTCTAAGAGGGGTCTGGTAAGGTTCTCTTATGTTAAGATGATATGATGACTTATGAACTATGTATGAATGCTATGAATATAAATGTCTTCACTTTTATGTATGTTAGTTATGACTATGGTAAGATGAGATATGTATGTTGTTGGTGGCCTAAATGTGATACTTGGCATTTGGTAGGGTTATGGGATCTTACCTTTGTATTGCACTAGTGTGGCTTTGGGTTACTTATATGTGTGTTGGATTGTCTTGTGTTTCTTTATGAATGTGCATAATGACTTTTAAACTTAATAAATGCATGATTTCAACTAAATGTCCCTTTTATACATGTTTTAAGTATTTTGTGCATGGCATCCTTACTTAGTACAATTAATTGTGCTAACCCATATTTTCTACTTTACTATGAGTGTAGGTTTCGATCGTTGATACTAACTACTTCGTTCAAGGTGAATCTTGGGTCCGCTATTCCTTAGGCTTAGTGAGTCCTAAAGTCCGAGGACAAGATCTTATTGATTCTAGTTTCTAGTTTACTTCCTATGTTCTAAACTATATTGTATTTCCTATTTTGAAAGACTTATTGATGTAAAGGGCTTTGACCCTATTTGTACTCTTATATTGAGATAGTGGTTGAGACAAGTCTAGTTCCTATTTTACTTTATGAAAGAAGTTGACTTCTGTTGTAAAAGTTTTTAATTTTTCTGCATTTTCTATGTCCTTATGTGATGGTGATGCGTAGGTCTTGTATGCAAACCCTTCGGGGTCAATTACTCCATGTTATTCCTAGGGGGTAACCTCAGGTCGTGACAGAAAGAGAAGGAGAAGGAGAAGGAGAAGGAGAAGGAAAAGAAGAAGGAGAAGGAGGAGGATGAGGAGAATGAGAAGGAGGAGGAGAAGAAGAAGGAGAAGGAGCAGGTTGAGAAGGAGGAGAAGGAGAAGGATGAGGATGGGAAGGAGGAGAAGAAGAAGGAGAAGAAGGATAATAAGAAGGAGAAGAAGAAAAAGGAGGAGAAGGAGGAGGAGGACAAGCCCTCCTAATCATATGCTGGCAATCATCATCAATACGTGTGGATACGCCCAAGACTATGTTTGTAACGACCCGAGAGCACCCCTTAGTCGTTACCGGCGTATTCGACCTCGAAGAGGTCTTATACAAACCCTTAGCATTCATCATAACATGTATCATAGAATAAAATCACGGAAAATTTAAAACTTTTACTTTGGAAGTTCAACTTCACTTTATATACGAAATTAGAATCTAACTTCATCACAATGTACCATCTAGACATAGAAGTATTGAAAATGGGACTTAGCCCTTACATCAATAAGAAGTCTTGAAATAGGAAAGTACAACAATGTCTTTCAACATAAGCAAAGAACTAAACATAGAAGCTAG
>JAJOOO010008084.1:0-29858 GCA_029582685.1 Solanum piurae | reverse complement strand
GATGGACTACTATTTTGTTTGAGATAAAGTAGTGAGAGGACAACTTCTTACTCAGTTTGTGAGGTCCAAGGATCAGCTATCTGACATTCATACCTAAGCATTGACAAAACAAGTCTTTGCTGAGTTTCGAAGCAAGATAGGAGTAACAATTCCTCCTTTCACTAGATTGAGGGGAAGTGTTGAAGATAAAGGGAGTTGATGATATAGACCAGGTTGATTAACAAGGTACAACCAACGTGTACAACTGTTAATTGTTATAGAGTTAGAATCACCTTAGGACCAGGCTACTAAATAATAATTAGATATCGACTAGGTTGATGTGTGTTATACTAGCTGAAGTTCTCTAGGATACATTACTATAATTGTAGTAGTAGTAGTAGTAAACCTATACTCATGTAAATTGTATATTTGTATCCTAGTAGAATTCTATGTATAGCAAGCCTAGGACTCTCCTCCTATATGAGGAGCATGTACTTGACAGTTTTCATCATTAATACAATCGTTGATTTCTCTAAATTCTTTACGTGAGAATTCTACACTCTCCACTTTTTCGGACGTTCTTTTAATTGTGGGTACCTTTTCTCCATTTCTCTGAATGTCTATAAACAGAGAGATATGTAACACTTATATTTATAGTTGTAGGGGGTAGACAGTACAAGTGTAAATGCATTCTCTTGCTTGATTTTTATCAGCTCATGTGAGTCATCAAGTTTGTTACAAAATTTATGTGATAAGGTCAGTGTTAATTGTCCAAGACATGTCATATCGAACATTTGATGACCTTTAATGTGTTTTCAATTTGATTAGGAGTGTCACATCATTGACATGTGATGTCATCTTATTATTGATCCTTGATTTGATTTGGTGTCACGTCATTTGAAGATCAACTCAACAAACTAGCCCAATAAAATTGAACTTTAATATAAATCCACGTCGTAGACATAAATAATTACATTTTGATTTGGATTTGATATTTCTTGGATTTAAGAATTTATCCAAATTTAATATGAAATTTTATTCCAAAAGTATCCACATGTCTTCAACGTCATATTTCACAAAATTCAAACAAACTTTGTTGTTAATTAAAATGCCTCACATCAAACCAAAAATAAAAAATAATCCAAAAATCGAGAAAACAAACAACAACAAACTAATTGGAAATTAAAAAAACCCAATTGTATTAATTTAATAATATGATTTATAAATATAAATAACTAACACAATTAATTTTGATTTGATAAGTCAAAAATTTGAAACAACCCAAGAGCTATGTACATCCTGATCAATAATCATAAAATTAAAACTAGAATGTAAATGAGTATTTACTTAAAACAAAAAAAACTTCATCTCCAAAAATGAAAATAAAAAAGTAATTTTGATTATGTTAAAATGGGTGTATATTTCTGGTTAATCCACCATTAACATTAGTGAAGAAACCAACAAGGTCCGGCTGGTAAGGAAGATAGGATCGTCGGCGTTCCTCATGTCTCGCTTTACTTTTCATATAAACTTCATGTGCTAACAAAGCTTCACTCTTTTTTATTTTCTTCTTATTTTGTGTTACTATTTTCACTACTCCGTCTCCATTAATTTTCTCTTTCTTCTCTGTAACAACAACTTTATCTTCTTTCTTGACAAAATAAGAAAGAAATAATATTTTTATCTATTATATTTTCAATTAATTAATTTTGAAAAAAGGAAGAACTTTCTGGAAATTTTAAAATCTTAATTCATCCCTTTCATAATTAATAGAGATAAAATGATAAATTTCATATGCCAATCATTGTTTTCTAAATATGTGTGTCAATTAAAAAATGAACAAGTAATTAGGGACAGAAGGAGTATTACTCTTACAATTAATTCTTTTTAATAGTATTCACATTTGTTTGTAAATATTTTCAAAAAAAAATTAAATTTAAAATTAATAAATTATCTTTTTATTTATGATTTTTTAATATATGTATAAAAAAATCAACTAAAAATTGCAATCATTTAAAATTTATTAAATATAAATTTATAAAATGATTCGAATTATATTAAATTCATAAATACATTAGTCCAAATAAATATTATGGATTAATATAATTGGTTAATTATTTAAATTCATTAAATATGAATTTAATTAAAGTCCAGTCCATAAAGCCCATATGCAATGTCACTTAAATCTGATTGGCCGAAGAGAGTCCTCTTCTAAACACAACTCCTGTATTTTAAAACTATAAATCGGGGTCTTCATTATTCAGAAAAGAGAACCAAGACTTCTAACAAGAAGCTAGAGAAAGCCCATGGATCAAAAGCTGCAAATTTCTCTACAAGTTCAAGAGTTCAAGAATTGAAAAAGTTAAGATCAAGATAAAGTTCAAGTTCAAGAAAGATAAAGATCAAGATCAAGCTCGAAGCTCTTGGATTCAACAAGAAGTCAAGATCAAGATAAAGTTCAAGTTAAAGAACGATCAAGATCAAGACCGCCTGATTCAAGATAAAGCTCGGAGCCTTTGGATTCAACTAGAAGTCAAGATAAAGATAAAGTTCAAGAACGATCAAGATCAAGATTGCCGGATTCAAGATCAAGCGGTGTGTACTAACCAAACTTTCGAAGACATGTTAAGGGCTTGTGTGATCAATTTTAAGGGTAATTGGGATGAACATTTTCCATTGATTGAATTTGCCTATAATAATAGCTTTCACTCGAGTATTGGTATGACTCCATTTGAAGCTCTTTATGGTAGGAAATGTAGGTCTCCTATAGGTTTGTTTGAGGTGGGTGAAGTTGTTTTGATAGGTCCCGATCTAATTTATGAAGCTATTGAGAAAGTTTGACTCATTAGAGAGAGTTTGAAAATGGCTCAAAGTGGCCAAAAGTCATATGCCCGTGATAGAAGAAGGGATCTTCAGTTTGACGTTCATGATTAGGTTTACTTGAAAGTCTCACCCGTAAAGGGTATAATGAGGTTTGATAAGAAAGGGAAGCTTATTCCCCGGTATGTAGGCCCATATAAAATTTCGAGACATGTTGGTAAGGTTGCGTATGAATTAGATTTGCTAAATGAGTTGGCATCGGTGTATCCGGTTTTCCATGTCTCTATGCTTGAGAAGTGTGTTGGAGTCATGTGTGTTTTATGTATCCCGTAATCTTCTTAAGTTATACATCTAGATGAAAGCTTATGATTTGAAAGTAAAATGAACTATGATGTTGATTTTTTTTCTCATGCTGTTGTGCATTAAGTATGAGTTGCCTAAATGCTTCATGAGATGTATTGTTGAGCATGCTTTAGTATGCTTTTTGAATGTAAATTGCATATTGGCTCCATGAGATTTTGTTGCGAATTCGTTTGAGCTTGGAGAAGGTAGTTCCTCCTAAAACATGAGAAATGTTGAAATGTTTCCTGCATAATGGGTTTTTAGATGTAGTTTCTACTTACTTGTGATGCATTAAATCTGTTTTGTATGGAGTTGATGTTTCCTCCTTTGTATTGTGCATTGTTATGATGTTGTATGCATGATGGGCTGCTAGTCTTGAGTCTTGACTTCCGTAAGTTGTCTAGAACGTCATTCGAGGATGAATGTTCCCAAGGGAGAGATAACGTGACACCCCGAAAACTAGTAGGCTATACTAGAGCTAAATGTGTGGGTTGGAGTCATTGAAGTGGGCAAGGGCCAAGGGATAGGACTAGAGCAGCCCACTCTCCCATAAACACTCCCCAAGACACCACGACCACCACCATGGCTTGTGGTGAAGACCACAACCCTTGGTGTGGCTCGTGGTAGGCTAGGCAGTAGCCTCCCCAAGCTGCCCAAAATAGTCCCCTTTTCACGGGCCACTTCACGGATCATGGTGAAGACCACACCTCGTGGGAAGGCTCTTGGAGGGGAGTTGAGTGTGTAAGGGTTGACGTGAGGGTGGCTTAGCCACTACCTCAAGGCCCACAAGAGGGACCACAGCTCGTGGTAGGCACCACGACTCCTGTAGCTCTACGTGAATGTGCCTTAGATTTGAGGGGCTAAGGCACCTTTGCCAGGCCACTAACTCAAGATCCATGAAGAGGACCACAGCTCGTGGTCATGACCATGGCTCATGGGACCTCATGTGGTCACTCCGCGGGGCACTTTAAATTGACGGTTAATTGGTCTTTTTCCAGTTTTAATCCAACTAAAGCTAGGTCATTTTGACCAAGTCTAGGACCACTATATAAGTCTTTTTAACCCTAAAACTCACCCATTCAAGTTTTATTTTCCAAAACCCAAAAGAATTTTCCAAATTCCCTCTTCTCAAATATTTCTCTTTCTAGAAACTATAAGAAGAAGAAGAAGGAGGAGGAGGAGTAGGAGGAGTAGGAGGAGGAGGAAGTTCAACAAGGATCAAGGTCAAGGTTCAATTCCTCCATTGAATCTTAGAATTGGGCTTTGTGATTAAGTTATGATAACTTTCATCCATGGACATCTTTCATCCACGGAGTTCCTTCAAAATTCAATTCCAAAAGAAAGATAGAAATCCTCCATTGTTAGGGTTTGATTCAAAATTCATGGGTTTCTTTCAAACTTGGTTCTGATGGTTGAATTATGTTATTATAATCATGAATTGATGATTTGCTATGGTTTTTATGATGTATCCTCAAGAACCCATGAAACCCCTATATTTTTTCAAATGGGAGCTTATAATGTAGGTCTTTTTTTATGGAAGAGGAATTTTATGAATGGATGCATGAAGTGATAGAATAATATGATTTATAATGAAATCCATGTCTAATGCTTGAATTCTATATGTGATGATTGAAAGTGGGTTATGACCCTTCAAAGGGTAAAGTATGAGATTATGCATATTTTTATGAAATCTATGTAAATGCTTGAAAGATAATTTGAGATTAAAGTGTCAATGATTTTGATAATGTTGTTGTGTTGATTGAAATGGAATTCTCATGATTAAAGAATGAACCTGATCTGAAATGTTTTCTAACATAATTAAGATTCTAAGGTTGAAACACTTTCTCACCTAATTGAATCTAATACTTACATGTAGACATGGAAGGTGAAAGGTTTTCTCACGTATGATCTAATGAGCTATCCTAATGAACTAAGTTTGATTGACTGTCAAGGACATCCTTCTATGAGACATGAAACAAGTTATGACTTAATAAATATTCCGTGGGATTTATGCTTAGGACTGAGTAGATATTGTATTGAGATGGAAGCTCCCCGCTAGAAAGGCCGGGTTTCTAAAAGCAATCTCTGTATCCCATAAACTATGTGTCCCCCGTAGGATATTTAGCTAGTGGATCCACCTAATCTAAGAGTTCATGGTTCTACCTTAGGAAAGTAGGACACCCCTTTTCAGTGTAGGTAACACCGGGTGATCATGTTATAGCTCACATGGTCTCATGTCGGTTAAGGCTTATCTGCCACAAAAAGAGCATGAATAATGAACTAAGTTTACTACATGAAGTATTGTTTATGAGTTCAAAAGTTTTAAAGATGAGGTTGACTTTTATTGTCCATGTTTATGACTTATGCTTCCTAATCTCTTATATGATGTTTAAACTTGGTAAATTCCTTGCTTTGGAATGAAATTTCCCTTTCAGCATGTTTTAAATGTTTTCATGCATAGTTATCATACTTCGTGAATTTTTTGTACTAACACATATTTTTGTGTACATTGTTCCCAAATGTAAGGTTCAACAGTTAGGGTCATTTTCGTGGCTAAGTATTGGTCTTGAGATTTCGAGCTTTGGTGAGTCCTCATGCTTCGACGACAAAGTTATTGTTTTAGGTTCCATTTCTTGTATTTCCTTTTTGGATATGATGTATGGGCTAGGCCCAATTTTATTCAGTATTGTAATAGATGGCTATAATGAGACTGATGTCTAGACATCCGCTTTTTTTATGAAAATCTTTTTGGACTTGAAATGTGTTTTTCTCTTGTTTGTTCTATTTCTTATGTTATGAGGACTAAGTGGCTTATATGGGGTCCTTCGGGGTTCTATACGCCATGTTACATCTAGGGGTACCCTTGGGTTATGACACAATAACACTGATACTTTCCTTTCAATGCTTCCCACAATAATTTATAATCATTTCATAAAAAATGTGCATATCTTCAAAATTCATAATTCATAGTACATGGGTTCATCATAGGATCATCGTTGAAAAGCAAGATTTAGGCATCGATAAATGCAATTTCAACTAATTACCATAGATTAAAATCAAATAATGCATTAGAAGACTTAATCAACGATAATAAATTATATGATGAAATCCACATTTATGTAATTGAAATCCTAATTTGATCATTTGAAATTGAATTGGGAAGTTGAAATCCTTGGGGACACCATGGAAGAAGGACTGCATGGGTGAATACACACATACATTGATCCTTTAAGCGTAAAATGATGGAGAATTGAAGACTTAAATGGAACCCTAGCTCTTCTTGTTCTTCCTCAGCCTTGAGAGAATTTGGGGAGTGGATTCGATCAAGTTTAGGGAATTTAGGAGAATGAGTTGAAAATGGGTAAATTGGGGGCTTAAAACTTTATATAGGGCTTAGGTTAGAAGTTAAGACGACATAGTTTTGATTTAAAACAGTTAGGAAAAAGACCCAAAAGTCCTTTAAAAATAAGTGCTGACTAGAACTATAGTTTGAACCTCTGTACTAGTCAACCGTAGACCAAGTATTGGGACCATGATTTCACCTATCTTTAGACGAAACAATACGTCCCTCTATGGTTCGTACGTCTTTGTATGGTCTGTAGAAACCAACTTTGACCCTTAAAATTTCACCAAGTCCGAGAATCACCTACGAGGCCTATCTATGACTCGTACATAGATTGACGGACCATCCCAGTGAATCATACAAAGGGTACTGAGAGTTGTTTTGAAAATTTTATTTTCCCTCTTCCTACCGTTGCCATCTACGGCCCGTAGAAGATTCTTAGGTCCGTAAATGGGACCGTAAAACCAGACTTCAATAAAAAAAACTTCCTTTTCCAAATTCTGAGGTGTTACAATATCTCCCCCTTGGGAACATTCAACCTCGAATGGTACTCAAGGCAACACAAGGAGGGTAGGGGAAAAGGTCTAACAACCCAACAAGAATAAAACTTCATCATCAAAAGAATATAAATAAGGAGGAACATCACTCAAAGCTAAATCATATTCGAAGCATCATTTCATAGGTCATACATGCAATTCACACTCAAATACATATAATCATGAAGAAATGAATCAAACATACCTCATTTTCACAAAAATCAAGTTTTTCATGAGTATGCATGCATGAGGAAACATGAAGACAACTAAGACACATGAAACCAAGAAAGATGAACAATGAGGAGCTAAATACCTCAAGCTTGAATAGATCAGAGGGAAAGAGATGGGGATAAAGGGACATCATATCGGCCTTGGCCTCCCAAGTAGCACCGTCAACTTTTTGACTCCTCCATAAGACCTTTACGGATGAAACTTCCTTATTCCTCAATTTCTTAACTTGCCGGTCAAAAATCTCAACCAGAACATCTTCATAAGAAAGACTCTCATTTATACCAAAACTCTTCAATGGTAAAATATATGTCGGATCACTTACACATTTCTTCAACAAAGAAACATGGAAAACCTGATGTATCGATGTTAAGTCATTAGGAAAATCAATTTCGTAAGCAACCTTACCAATACATCTCAAAAATCTGATATGGGCCCACATAACCGAGACCAAGCTTCTATTTCTTTCGAAACCTCATTACACACTTCATTGGTGAAATTTTCAAGTAAACCAATCATGTACATAAAATTCAAGATCTCTTCTTCTAGCATCATCATACGACTTTTGTCGACTTTGAGCCATCTTAAACCTTTTTCTAATAAGATGAACTTTTTCCATAGCCTCATGTGCCAATTCAGGACCTTTAAAAGAAACTGCACCTACTTCATACTAATCTATTAGAGATCTGTATGTCCTACCATAAAGTGCCTCAAATGGAGCATACCAATGCTTGCATGATAGCTATTATTATAAGCAAACTCAATCAAAGAGAAATAATCATCCAAATTACCCTTGAAGTAAATCACACAAGCTCTGAAAAATATCTTCCAATATTTGTATAGTACGCTCTACTTACCTATCCGTTTAAGGATGAAAGGCCATACCAGGCTTAACACGAGTACCAACACCCATTTGGAATGATTTCTGAAATGGAGAAGTAAATTGGGTAACACGGTCGGAGATAATGGATAGGGGAAATCCATCCAGGATAACCATCTCACTTAGATACAACTTAGCATAGTCCACCATCGAATAAGAAACCTTGACGAGAATGAAATGAGTCGATTTTGTCATACAATCTACTATAACCCAAATCTAATCGTGTTGTCTCCGGGTGGGAGGTAAACCAACAGTGAAGTCAATATTTAAATCTTCCCACTTCGAAGTAGGAATACTAATATCTTGGAACAAATCTCCCGGATTTTGATGCTCAAATTTCACCTGCTTATAATTAGGACACTCAGCCATAAATTCTGCAATATCTTTTTTCATCACATTCAACGAATAGACCTCTTGCTAGTAACAATACATCTTTGTGGATCCCGGGTGAATGGAGTATCGAGAACTATGAGCTTTCAACAAGAATTTCTCTCTCAATTCATCGACATTAGGAACACACAATAAACCTTGATATCGAAGCACACCATATCCCCCGTGGGAGAAAGCCTTAACGCTATTTTTAAGTACCACTTCCTTCAACTCTACCAAAATCGGATCAAGACCTTGCTTGGCTTTCACATCAGACATAAAGCATAATTTTGAACCATTGTGAACAATAGCACCACCTTCATTAAAAACAACAAACCGAACACCCAACTGGCAAAATCTATGATCATAACCAACCAACTCCTTTTTATCTTCCTCAACTTGATCAACACTACCCATTGATAGTTGACTAAGGGCATCCACCATCACATTTGCCTTAACGACATGATAGAGAACACTCATGTCGTATTCTTTTAGTAACACAAACCACCTCTTTTGGCAAAAAAATAGATCCTTTTTCTTAAACACATCTTACAAACAGTTGTGGTCGGTAAGATATCAACATGGACACCATAAAAGTACTACCTCTGTATTTTTAACGAAAACACAACTGCCACTAGTTTTAAATCATGTGTAGGATAGTTCTTTTCATGAATTTTGAGTTTGACGTGAAGAATATGAATGACTTTCCCTTTTTTTATAAGACCACACCCTAATCCAATCCTTGAAGAAACACAATAAACAACAAATCCACAAACCCTTCAGATAGAGTCAACACCGGAGCGGAGGTGATTCTATCTTTCAATTCTTAGAAGCTCTTCTCATATGCTTCTTACTGCTAACGCTCAACTACACTTCATCCAGTTCTAAGTGTAGGCGGTTGCTAACAAGTATAAAATAAACTAAGAGTTGGGGTCGATCCCACACAGAGTGATACAGTAAATAATTCGATCAAGAAGTAAAATCATGTCATAATCATTTGTAGAAGTAGGAGTTTCGTAACACAAAAGTAAATCACAAAGTTTGAATGATTAATATCAAATGGGGGATTTTGGTAACCAATTTACGACTATTAAAAATGGAAATATGCAAGTAGAGAAGGTTTCTTGGGAGTGTGGTAACTTTAATGCTAATTTCGCGTAATGGGTGATTACGAGTTACTCAAACTTGTTGAATATCAGTCGGTAGGTTGGGTTTTAAGTGCAATAGCCATTTCTCAATCAACTATTACCATTCAAGTGAGTTCTTTCGAACCTCACAAGAAAAACACAGTCAAACAACCCATTACCTTAATCAATCAACTTTTTTAAGGTAGACTTGCAAGATTGCAATTCAACCCACTTTCTCAAGCTAGATTCATAAAAATGCAATCAAAACAGTTATCAACTAATAATTTGACTCAAACACTTCTTTCTCAAGAAAGTATCGAGTTCGAAGTTAGAATTGCATTTGCCACTACAATTCCTCAATTAAAACATGAACAATTAATTGAACTCGCTTCAAGTCGACAGTAAATCAGTGACTAACAACACCCATTAGCGAATTAATGCATTCAACTACATAATCACACCCCCAAGAATAGAGTGTTTAGCCGAACATAGTAAAAAACAAGAAATCATTACCAACAAAGTGTTCCATCAGTTTGGCAACAAAGTGTTCCATCAGTTTGGCAACAATCCACAAGTTCCCAAATGCTCCAATTAAAGCTAAAAATCTCAGAATAACTAAATCCTTGTTCAAAAATCTCAAAATAATGTTCTAGAATGTAAATTATGAAAAACTAGAAGTTCAGTAATGTGTGTAAAATTCCAGAACTGCTTAGAAGTCCTCTTCTTTTGAAAAATAACATTTACAGTTTTCCAGAATTTCAATATCGGAGTCACTCAGTGAAGTAAGTCGGGTTTCACCGACCCGATCGGCGATGCACCAAGTGCTCCTCCTCTCGCCTTTTTGGCGTGAATTTTTCTGTAACTTTTAGCAATTGAGATCGACATCGCCGATCTCTTCGGTGCGTCACCAAACTGTTAATCTACTCGCCAAGTTGGATTTGTCCATGGGCTGGCCTGCTAGAACTTTAGGTGAGCTGAAGGTCCACTCGGCGACTCGCCGAGTGTCTTTAGCGAGTACCAGATTTGCTTTCCTTCAACTTTTTCAACATTTTCGGTTCTATTTTCCTCGTAGTTTCCTTGCCTTTCTCTTTTGCCTTTATTGTTGCATATTAAAATTTTAACATCTATTATGAGTATAAATTAGGCATTGAGGAAAATAATTTCCTGAGTATTAATCCCTAAATGAGTCAAAATCCTGATAACTCTCAACTACACTTCATCCAATTCTAAGTGTAGGTAGTCCCAATCAAGTATAAACCCAATGAAGAGTTGGGGTCGATCCCACAGGAAGTGATACTGAATGGAATTCAATTATGAAGTAAAAGGCGTGCTCTCATTGTTCGTAGAAGTAAACATTATTGAAACAAAGTTAAAATAAATTTCAGGGGTTGACAACTAGTGTCAAATTGGGGGATTAGAGTGACAATTAACAACTACGAAAACATGGGAGTATCAAGTAGAGAAGGATTTTGGGGATGTGATCGATTAAATGCCAATTTCTCCATATGGGTGATTATAATTTACTAGAACACGTTGAATATTTACGGCTAGGCTTTAGATGTAATAGCCATCTCTCGATCAATTATCGTGATTCCGGAGAGGTCTCTCAAACCTCACCAAGCATAACATATGAATAGCGGAAAACGTCAATTAATCTACTCTCTTGAGCTAGATTGGTCGGATCAAATTCATATTCACTTTCTCAAGCTAAATCAACAATAACTCAATCACTACAATCATCAATTGATAGTCTTAATTCTAAAACCTCTTTCTCAAACAAACCTAGAATACAAAGTTAGAACTGCATTTGTCACTACAATTCATGAATTAAAACACAAATATCAATCAAATTCACTTCAAATCAATAATTAAATAAATTAATACTAACACCCATAAGCTAATTAGACTATTTAATCACATGATCACACCCCTAAGGATGGGAGTTTTAGCCACACATCATATAAAGAAAGAAATTATTACCCACTATATTCTCGGTAACACAATTCGAGTCTTCAGAATTCTTGAAATCAACTTCAAATCAAAACCCTATTCAAAATTCTACTCAAAAACTACTAAAATTAGTGTTTGGATAAAAAAAAAACAGAGTTAGATTGTGTAGGAACTTTTTGGAATTGGAAGCTCAGTTTTTCGTCTTTTCAAAATCGCATTTATACTATAAAAATTTTTCCAGCTTCAAGAAAGATCAGTGGAGTAAATCGTATTTCGCCGACCAGGTCGGCGACGCGTCAAATGTGCCTTCCATCACCTTCTTGGCAAGGATTTTGAGCACTTCCTTGATGTAACTTTAGGCGATCCAGGTCGGGCTAGCTAACTTGTTCGGCGATGCGCCAAATATTCCTTCACCTCACGTTTTTAATTTGGATTATTACAACTCATTTTGTAATTTGGGTGAGAAAAGTCTCAATCGCAGATCCAGTAAGGAAAATGCTAATTTGTCCTTCCCATCGCCGAGTTGGGTTTTCCCTAGGCTGACATTCTGGAACTATCGGCGAGCTGAAGAGCCACTCGGCGGTTCGTAGATTGATCTGGACGATCATCAGCCTAGCGTTTCTTCAACTTTTTCAGCTTTTCTGCTCCTTTTTTCTTGGTAATGTCCTTGTCTTGCTCTTTTGCCTTCATTTCTGCAAATCATTAATTTAACATATGCTTAGTGCATAAAGTAGGCATTGAGGATACTAAAACTATGAATATTAAGCCCTAAATGAGTAAAAATCCCCGACTCGTCAACACGTCCAACTTAAACTTTTACTTATCCTCAAGTAAAACACAAGATCAATCAGTTAAACCAAAATGTCTACAAATATAGCTACTCAAGACTAAACATTAACGCACATGAGGTTCAATCTATCCATGCAATGTTCAATTGTGCACTACAAGTTTCAAACTGTGACTAGCCATGATCAAATAGAGTTCAAGTTCACAA
Organism: Solanum piurae; assembly: GCA_029582685.1. Classification (NCBI taxonomy): domain Eukaryota; kingdom Viridiplantae; phylum Streptophyta; class Magnoliopsida; order Solanales; family Solanaceae; genus Solanum; species Solanum piurae. The sequence goes on along the minus strand of JAJOOO010008084.1, from coordinate 17,290 downwards.
TCCTATCTTCAAATGCAAATTCAAGGTCAACAACAGTATTTGAATGCACTCATATAAAAAATGATTCAATGCTCACTCAAAGCTCATCAAAATTTCAGAATTTCAAAATCAAAAGAAACTCTCACTCTCGCAAAGATAAACACATGCATGATTTTTTTCCATAGGCTTGCCCGTATTTTCTAATAAACATGATCATAAGCTCAATCAAGATCACAAAGAACTTTCAAGGCTTGTAACAAGGCTGAGGGTAAAGGTAAATCATTTAGTCTTCGTGACTTCTACCTTCATGAAGCATGACCTACATTTCATTTTTTCGCCTTCTCTTTCACTCTTTTTTATTTTCACAATCCACCATATGTTCTTTTAAGCATGACTCATTGGATACCCCATTTTTTTGTCCATTGTACAAACTTTATTTCAATAATTCTTTTCTTTTTCGATCTTTTTGTTCTTTCACATTCCTCTTTTTTTTTTAACATGGATGGGTTCCATGCTTTTCAACATGATCCTTCAAGGGCAAACATCTCAAAATTCTTGACTTTACTCCTTTTTTCCCACATCCCCAACTTTGGCCTAAATTGGCTATTCAAAAATAACCAATGCTCCATGAAGATTTTAGGTGGGAAAGAAAGAGGTCTAATGTGTTAAAGTTTCATCCAAAGAAAAGGATAGGCTCAAACGGTGCCAAGCAAGGTTCACACTCTCACAAGGTGCTAACAAAGAGGTATAATGTCAATTTCGGTTCACTATCCACAAATTGTGCCTAGATCATCTCTATCATTCGCCTATATTGGTTGATTGGACAAACGAGGCAAGTTCTAGGTATTATCAAGCACACATTTCAAGGTAACCTCACCACACATGACATTCAACACAATCATCAAACAAGACTCTACAATTTTAGTTAGCCTGCAACAATCATCACAAGATTCATTTCAATAATCGGCTAGTCACAATGAGATGCTAAGATTTCACATATGACTTATGCAACTCAAATTTTCCTCATTGGAATCGCACACACATATCATTCAATGAAGAGCACTACTCAAGCCATCAATATTAATCGCAACAGACACACAAATTTGCAAGAGAACATCCACATTTACAAATATCAAGAGGTAAATTATTTTTTAATTTGGGTCAACACCATCAAATTCACATTAAAACAATGGATCAAACCCAATAGTCACCAACAAAATCAAACATTATCCATAAAATTAGCCCAAAAGAGGTAGGTATGCATATACCTCACCCCTCCAAACTAAACTAGCAATTGTCTTCAAATGCACAATATAACAATACGATGGAAATAATATGGCAAGAGAAACTCTTCACTGCATGTCTCATCGATTGAGAACTGTGTGAGGCTGCCGAACTACCGAACAGTTTGGTGATCCGCCAATAGGAAGCTAACTCGCCGAAATATCCTGAATGAAGGCCCTCTAGTCTGGATAAAAGGGAGGACCAAAATTGGCTCGCCAAATCATTCGACGAACCGCCAAACAGTGTGTTAGCATTGGCTTCTTCAGCTGGACAAAAATGGTAGACTAAAATGGGTTTGTCAAACTAGTTTATGGACCGCCGAAAGAGTCCCATTCATTGCCCACTCACTAATTCATGCACATTCATGAAATGTTAATATAAACGACTAAAACTTGGGTTGCCTCCCAAGAAGCACCTTATTTAACATCGTGGCACGACGTGGAAATGCTCTCACACACCTTCCAAAAACACCACTTGAATCACTGATATTTCCTGACACTCTCCAAAATAGAGTTTCAGACGATGTTCAATTACTTTAAATGCTGGACCTTCTTTACCCTCAATTTCAATTGCCCCATTTGTGAACACCCGAGTTACTTTGAATAGGACAGACCACTTCAATTTGAGTTAAACTCGAGAAAAGTGTTAAATGAGAATTATAGAGCAAAACATAATAACCTACTCGAAACTCTCGTTGAAGGATTTTAGTGTCATGCCACTTCTTCATTTTTTTCTTATAAAGGGCTGAACTTTCATATGCCATCAACCGAAACTCCTCCCATACATAGAATTGACTAACACTCCCTTTTGAAGCATCCTCCCAATTCAGATATAATGCCTTCAATGTCCATAGTTCTTTGTGCTCAAGCTCGATTGGTAGGTGACACGACCTTCCAAATACAAGTTGGTATAGAGACATTCTGATTGGCGTCTTAAAAGCAGTGCGGTACGCAAAACAAGCATCATCCAACTTCCAAGACTAGTTGGTCCCATTTCATTAACTATTTTTTCCATGATACCCTTTATTTCTCAATTTGACACTTCAACTTGACCACTTGTCTACGGATGATAAGGCGTTGCAACTTTATGCTTGACTCCGTATTTGCCCAATAGTGCAGTAAATAACCGGTTGCAAAAATAAGACCCTTCATCACTGATAATAGCATGTGGGGTTTTGAACCTTGTGATGATGTATCGCTTCAAGAACTACACCACAGTCCTTCCTTCATTTTTAGGGAAAGCTACAGCGTCTACCCACTTGGAGACGTAATCGACCACTACCAATATACACCTATTTCCAAAAGAGCTCACAAATGGTCCCCTAAAGTCGATTCCCCACACATCAAATAGTTCAACCTCGAGCATGGGTTAAGAGGAAACTCATGCTTTCTTGATAATTTTCCTTGCTTTTGGCATTGTATGCACTGTTTAATGAAACTGTGAGCATCTTGGTATAGTGATGGGCAATAGTAGACACTTTGCGACACTTTGGCGGCCGCGCGCACCTCACTATGATGACCATCCACCAGTGAAGTGTGGAATGCATTGACAATTACATTGACTTCTTCTTGCGGAACGCATCTTCGAATTATATGATTTGTGCATTATCTAAATAAATATTGTTCGTCCCAGGAGTACCTCTTTACATCAAACAAGAACCTCTTTTGTTGGTAGAAGTTCAGACCCGTTGGTATTATTCCACACACTACATAGTTAGCGAGGTCAGCATACCGAGGTGAGTTTCCTTGGGTCATCCTCATCATTGTTTCATCAGAAAATTCAGCCACAATGTCCCTCTCATTGGAGTCAATAAGGTTGGTCTCTAACCGAGAATAATGATCTGCCACTTGGTTCTCACACCCCTTTAGATCCTTTACGTCAAAATCAAATTCTTTGTAACAACAACAGCCATCGAATAATTCTTAGTTTTACGTGTTTCTTAGCCATCAAATATCTAATGGCGGCGTGATCAGTGTGCACCACCACTTTAGTTCCCAACAAATATCCTCTGAATTTTTGTACTGCATACAACAGTACTAGTATTCCTGGTTCTGTGACCGTTTAATTCTTTTGAGCCACATTCAATGTCTTACTTGCATAATAAACCGGATGGAATAACTTCTCTTTTCTTTGACCAAGAACAACACCCAAAGCAACACCACTAGCATCACACATGAGTTCAAATGGGTTACTCCAATTGGGGGGAATAATGATCGGGGTTGATACCATTATTTTTAAGCACAAGAACGCTTTGAGGCAAGCGTCATCAAAATGAAAAGTAGATTCCTTCTCTAGCAATTTACAAAGAGGGTGATCTATTTTGGAAAAATCTTTGATAAATCACCTGTAGAAACCCGCATGGCCTAGAAAGCTCAGGACACCTTTTACCAAAATAGGAGGTTGGAGCTTGGCAATGACTTTGAATTTTTCTTGATCCAATTGCATTCCTTCTCCTAAAATTTTATTCCCCAAAACAATTCCCTCCTTGACCATTGAATATAATTTCACCCAATTTAGAACTACGATGGTTTCCACACACCTTTGTAGTACCTTCTTAAGGTGTTCAAAACATGTTTCAAATGAATAACCAACGACTGAAGAATCGTCCATGAATACCTCCATTGAGTCTTCCACCATATCTGTGAAAATAGAAAGCATACATCGTTCGAATGTTGCCGAAGCATTGCACAACACAAAATGCATCCTATTGAAAGAAAAAGTCCAATAGGGACATGCTAAAGTGGTTTTCTATTGATCTTCCGGTGCAATGGAAATCTAGTTGTATCTCGAATAACCATCCATAAAGAAGTACTATCCACACCCGCAAGCCTAACAAGCATTTGGTCCTGAAATGGCATTGGAAAATGATCTTTCTTGGTCCATGAATTTAACTTTCGGTAGTCCATGCATACTCTCCAACCGGTGACTAGCCTCGTAGTTACGAGTTCCTCTTTCTCATTTGGAACATCCGTGATGCCTCCTTTCTTTGGTACACATTGTACGGGTCTTACTCAGTTGCTATCTGCAATAGGGTATACTACGCCTGCATCTAGCCACTTGATGACTTCATTCTTTACCACTTCTTGCATAGGTGGGTTAAGTATTCTTTGGTGGTCGACACTTGGTTTGCATTCACTATCCAATTGGATTTGATGAGTGCAAATCCCGGGGGGAATACCAACAATATTAGCAATTTTCTCTCCTATGGATTTAATTTATTGCTTTAACACCTCAACAAACAATTTTACATGCCATTAAAGCAAGTCTGCTGCAATGATGACCGGCAAAGTCTTGTTTTCTCCCAAAAATACATACCGAAGATTAGATGGAAGCACTTTCAACTCAATCTTTGGAGGTTCTTCTGTGGATGCTTTGGCGGGAAGACTTTCTTGACTTTTCTGATCAATATCTACCTTCGATTGATTTTTAGAACAAGCACCTAATTCCACTAGAGTAGCTACAACTTCATCATACCCTTGAATTTCTTCCTCATCATAATTTGAAAGGACAAATGCAAGGGGTTCACCCATACACATCATTTCACTCACATTATCTATTGCTTCCTCAATCACATCATTTTTTAGACCACATGAATGTCAATAGGTTGCTTCATCGATTTGCACACATTGAACGTAACCTCCTCATCATTTACCCAAAACATTAACTCACGACTATCAACATCAACAAGAGCTCTTCCCATTGCAAAAAATGGTCTACCTAAAATAATAGGTACTTCAGCATCAATATCATAATCCAAGATAACAAAATTGATTGGAAATATGAACCTATCAACTTTTACCGAAATATCATAAAGTATTCCAACATGATTCTTAATGGATCGATCAACCATGAGGAATCCCATTATTGTAGACTTAGGTACGCCCAATCAAAGTTGTTTGTACATTGTGTATGACATCAAGTTAATACTCGCTCCCAAATCAGATAATGCTTTGGCAAATTGGAGAATCCTAATAGTGCATGGAATAGTAAACGCCCCTGAATAAGCTTTCTTGATAACCACATTGCTTATCATAATGTCACTACAACTATGAGACACTTCAACAGTTTCAAAATCCATACTCCTCTTCTTTGTGACCAATTCTTTCATGAACTTTCCATATCCGGGTATCTCCAAAAATGCTTCCACTAAAGGAAGATTTATTGACAGTGTCATGAACACGAACATAAATTTATTGATTTTTGCATCTTCATCCCGCTTTTTGAGTCTTTGAGGAAATGGTGCATTGATTTTGGGCAGCGGTTTTACTGACTTTGAAGAAGAAGCAACCCCTTTCGTTTGGCAGTTTCAGTTCCTCGGTGGTGCTTCGCTTTGGAATTTATTCAACCTCTTCGGACAGGTTATTCCCAGGCAGCGGCGCCATTTTTGATAACCCTCAACTATACTCCATCAAATTCTAAGTGTAGGTGGTCGCAATAAATTATAAACCCAACGAAGAGTTGGGGTTGATCCCACAGGGAGTGATACGGAATGGAATTCAATTACAAAGTAAAAGGCGTATCCTTGTCGTGTTTAGAAATAAACATTATCCAAACAAGTTAAAGTGAATTTCAGGGGTTGACAGCTAGTGTCAAATAGGTGGATTAGAGTTACAACTAACAACTACGAAAACCGGGTAGTAATCAAGTAGAGAAGGATTCTCGTGGATGTGATCTATTAAATGCTAATTTCGCCATATGGGTGATTATAATTTACTAAAACACGTTGAATCTTAGCGGTTAGGCTAAGCTTAAGAAGTAATAGCTATTTATCAATCAAACACCACAATTATGCGAGTTCTCTCAAAGCTCAATAAGCATAACAGTATAAACAACCCAAAACCTCAATTAATCTACTCTCTCAAGCTAGATTGGTAGGATTGAATTCAGATTCACTGTCTCAAGCTGAATTAACAATTACTCAATCACTACAATCATCAATAGATAGTCTTAATTCTAAATGTTCTTTCTCAAGAAAGCCTAGAATACGAAGTTAGAATTGCATTTTCCACTATAATTCATGAATTAAAACACAACTATCAATCAAACTCACTTCGAATCAACAATACAATCAGTAAATACTAACACCCATAAGATAATTAGACTATTTAATCACATGATCACACCCCCAAGAATGGGGTTTTAGCCACACATCACAAAAAAAAAATCATTACCCACTATATTCTCCATCACCTGGGTAACACAATTCGAGTCTTCACAATGCTTGAAATAACCTTCAAATCAAAACTCAATTAAAAATTCTACTTAAAACTACTAAAATAAGTTTTTGGATAAAAAAATCCAGAGATGAACGTGTAGGAACTTTTTGGAATTGGAAGCTCCCGTTTTCATCTTCTAAAAATCGCATTTATGAAGTTCCAAATTTTTAGCTTCAGGATAGATCGGTAGAGTAAGTCATTTGTCGCCGACCAGGTCGGCGATGCACCGAATAAGCCTTTCATCACCTACCTGGCTAGGTTTTTCAGTACTTCCTATCTGTAACTATAGACGATGTAGGTTGGGCTCGGTGACCTATTCGGCGATGCGCCAAATAATCCTTCACCTCGCCTTTTTGGTTTCCATTATTACAACTCATTGTGTAATTTTGGGCGACCTAAGTCTCCATCGCGGATCGAGTTGGAGAAATGCCAATTTGTCCTTCCCATCACCGAGTTGGATTTTCCTGGGCCAACACTCGAGAACCTTCGGCGAGTTGAGTGATCTTAGCGATCATCAAGCCTTGCGTTTTTTCAACTTTTTCAGTTTTTTCCGCTACCTCTTTCCTGGTAATGTGCTCTCTTGCCTTCATTGCTGCAAATTAGTATTGTAACATTAGTTTAGAGCATAAAGTAGGCATTGCTGACACTAATACTATGAATATTAAGCACTAAATGAGTTGAAATCCCAGACTCTTCAAATCCCCGACTCATGAACACCCCCAACTTAAACTTTTGCTTGTCCTCGAGTAAAACACAAGATCAATCAGGTGAATAGGGATGTCTACAAATAGTGCTACTTGAGACTCAACATGAATTCACACGAGGTTCAATCTTCACAAGCAATGTTCAATTGTGCACTAAAAGGTTCAAACGATGACTAGCCATCATCGGAAAGAAGTCAAGCTCAAAATGCTTGCCTTAAATACAAATTCAAGTTCAACAAGAGTATTCAAATGCCCTCACATAAAGAATGATTTTATGCTCCCACAAGTCCATCAAAGATTATATCATAAGGAATCAAAATCAACTCTCACACTCTCAAAGATAAACACATGCATGATTTTACCCATAGACTTGCCCTTATTTTCCTATCAACACGTCATTCGGCTCAATCAAGATCACCAAGGTCTTTCAAGTATTGTAACGCGGCTGAGGGTAAAGGTGTGATAATTTTGTTTTAGTTACTTCTACCTTCATGAAGCATGACTTGCATTTTACTTCTTCTCCTTTTCTTTCACTCTTTTCATTTTCTCAATCCACCCGAAGTATTTCCATGCACAAAACTTATTGTTAGAAGCATTGGATACCCCTTTTATTTCCACCAATGAACAAATTGCAAACATCTTTTTTAATATTTTTCTTTTGCTTTTCTGTCTCTTTTTTAATATGGAGGGATTCCATCTTTTTGGCACAAATCTTCAAGGGTGAATTTCACAAAATAGCCACAACATTCACAAATTCAGAAATCAGGATGTGGATAAAAAACAAACACTCATAATTAACCATAAAAATGAGAAGATTTCGACACATAAAACAAAAAATCATCCCAAAGCATCCAAAACACAATAGATACAACCTAAGGGGATGTGTATGAAGATACCCACACCCAACCAAAAAATATGAAAGAATGTCCTCAATGTGAAAATAAATAAATGCCTCAAGAATAAAACAAAATAGAGAGTCAACATCCCCATGTCAGGCTAAGCCTGAGGTGAACGTTGTACATCTGGGGATCTCTCATTCTGGGCATCAGTGCCCAGCTCATCTCCACCAGTAGATTGTGCTCCACTGGAACCTATCATCAAGGTGTCCTGAAGTGAAGCCTCCATCATCGTCTACAACATCGCACCCTCCAAATCCTTAAGATAATCCTACACTAAAGCCTAACGGTTCCCAAGCTCCTCCTCATCCATCTCAGGAGTGCCCACCTCATCACCATCATCAGCTAAAACATCATCTCCAGTCGCAGTGGCTGGAGAGATCTCAGAACTAGCTAGAACCTCTTAAATAGGACCCTCTAGAACGTCCACAGTACCCCAGAGCATCAAAATGTCAGTGGATTTGAGCTCATCTACATCTTATCTCAACCCACCCACATCAGCCTTCAAAGTTGTCATATCATCAGACTGTTGGCCACCCTTCTAACATGCCTCAACTCGCATGGTGAGTGCATCCAATGCCACCTGGTGAGATGTAATCATCTTTATCTGTTCTCGCAGCTCATCCTGGATAAGGGAAAGGGCAACAATAATGGCCCGCTCAATCATCTTGGGACAACTACCTCAACTCGGGAGGCAAACACATCGGTCGAATAGGCTAGGTGGCCCATTCTATATAGCATGGCCTGTGTCGAAAGAGTTTAGGAGGCAGCAGGTGCAGAAATAGTATGACCAGATGTAGTAAGAGCAGATAAGGTAGGTGTACCTGAAGGCTCATTTACCCGAGTGGATAAAGTATTATCTGCCTCCAACATATCTATATCAACAACTGGGTATTTGTCTATCGGTGTTGTCCTATTCCACTCAACCTCATCCCTAGTGTACTCTGCCTCGATCATTTGGATCTCAGCAGAGGAAGTAGGCATCACTTCAACATTCATCTTTACCACAAAGGGCTCACTAGCTCGCTGTCACAACTCCTTGAGGAGTACTGAGAATAGAAGTGAGGTTTCATGCTGCTTGGCCCTCATGGCCATCTCCTCCTCAATAATCAGCCCGAAATTCAGTCTATCCCAGTCAATAATAGATCCTAAAAGAATGCCTTTGCATGCCGGACGATGTACTCATTATGTGACGGCATGAGTGTGCTGCTAATGAACCTGAACCAGTACCTCATATCTACATTCTGAACTTTCTTCTCAATCTTAACCCAGGCTCAATCCACGGAGGTGTAATGTCAGAAATCAAGGGAGCCAACCATCCCTTAAGTTCGTCGAGGGTTTTTTCTGAATCATATTCACCAAGAAATGGATCACATCGACTGTGCACCCCAATACCGCATTTATGTCAGAACTTCTGCACTTAACCTTTTTACCTCGCACCACCACATGATAAACAGGTGCAAACAAACTAGCCTTCTTCTTGCCATTCAGGATCAGCTTATGTTCTCCTTATAGAAATACCAGACCCAAGAAGGTATATATGGGTGTCGGGTTTGTGTGAATCACTCAGATGTGTGAAACAAAATTGTGTCTAACACACCTAGATACTTGTATACTACCACATCAATGGAAAGCCTTTTTTCTTCCAAAATAGTTCTCAACCCAGCCATCTTTAACCCATTCATCGAGTGCAGTGCTGGTGCCTGGGTTGGGGGCAGTTGTGGTGCCTGCTCATCTCCCTTTGGTGGAGGTACAGGAGGAGTCGAGAGTACTGGGAGTCTTGCCAGATCATGTAGCACTTTTGAGCGCAATTCAGCACGTCTCCGCTGAAGGGTTTGATCATCCTCTATTTTTGACTCATAGGCTCGAGTTCTAGATCCAAACTCTCCCTCTTTGTCAAACTCCGATGTAGTGAGGTGGGTGTCATAGACACCCATGCTGTCTGACCTATAATTACTTGGACTCGGCTCTACATGTATCTTTTCTTTATTTGTCCCCTTCCCCCCTTTTGGAAGATGTTTGGGTCGTGTTGATCGTGAAGGAGCAGACTCCTCAGAAATGACTACTCCTCGTGATCTCTTTATAGGTGGTTGGTTCCTTCTAGGTAACTTGGACTAGACATATCTACGAGACAACACAAATTGAACAAAATGCAGTTGCAACGGATTAGTGAAATACCAAAATAAAAGAATTCTAGGTTACCTCACCGAATGACTCTGCGAGTCGCTGAGCTCATTAAAAAAACCATAGAGGGGTCGTTGAAAGTCACAGAACCAAAGTTCAAAGAAGTCACCACAAATCGGTTGGGTTCAGGGTAAATCGGTGAATAGTCGAACTAGATTGGCGAGCTAAAGGTAACTCATCGAATTTGAAAGAAAGATTTTCAACAAACAGTGCTACAAAAAGGCGTTGACAACGGCATTTGGCGAGTCGTTGAGTAAATTTGGTTAGTCACCAAGTAAACTCGATTAATTCAGGCGTATCATCGAATGTTACAGAATCCATCAGCTAAATTCAGAGCAAAAAGGGTGATGTAAGAGGGGTCAATTGGTGAACCGATGAGTCATTCCGCGAGCTCGACTATGCTCCCAAATACCAAAATAAAAGAATTCTAGGTTACCTCACCGAATGACTCTGCGAGTCGCTGAGCTCATTAAAAAAACCATAGAGGGGTCGTTGAAATTCACAGAACCACAGTTCAAAGAAGTCACCACAAGTCGGTGGGGTTCAGGGTAAATCGGTGAATAGTCGAACTAGATTGGCGAGCTAAAGGTAACTCATCGAATTTGAAAGAAAGATTTTCAACAAACAGTGCTACAAAAAGGCGTTGACAACGGCATTTGGCGAGTCGTTGAGTAAATTTGGTGAGTCACCAAGTAAACTCGATTAATTCAGGCGTATTATCGAATGTTACAAAATCCATCAGCTAAATTCAGAGCAAAAAGGGCGATGTAAGAGGGGTCAATTGGTGAACCGATGAGTCATTCCGCGAGCTCGACTAAGCTCACCGACTGGTCTCTCGTTCCAGATTTTTACCCTGAGCCCCAATTTTAAATACCCAGCGTATGAGAACCAAATTAAAGCGCTCTTCTATGCAATTAACACCTATCCATATCATTACCAACCTCGGGGTACTCAAACTTCCCTAATTTGTCTAAAATCGACCAATGAACGTCTTTTAACTTTAGGAACGACGTCACATCATCTATCTTTGGGAAAATTTAGTTATTTAATACAATTCAGGTTACTTAGACTTCCCCTGCACCAACCCAACATGTAGAACCGCCAATCAAACAATTTAGACCCGAAATTCAAATTTAAACAAGCCAAACATCTAACATGATGGACTTACCCAACAATAATTAACTAATCAATTAACCACTCAAGGACAAAAAGTAGATCCATCACTGACACACACATGCTTAGGAAATGGCATGAAATTAAAGAAAGTCCAGGACATCAACCTCGAAAGCAGTTGACACAAATTATTATTTAAAATGAAAGTGAAAGATTGTAAGAGTCAAGAAAAATGTGAAATCAAGAGGATTTTTGAATTTAACACGGTTGGAAGCCTTTTGATCCTTCAGCTTGAGCCTCGATCGGCAATATCCACTTATGTCGTCGACACATTCGGCAATGCACCGATGGGCACTTTGCCCACTGAAGCGACCAAAGCTCCAACCCTTTGGTGTGTCAAAAAAGCAATCAACATCGGGCTAGCCGACCCACTCGACGATTTGCCAAATGGTTCCTGAGCTTTCCCAATGGCCTATTTTTCCAAAAAGTGAGTTTTGAACCTGCACATCCAACAATTGTTATTCAAATAACAAAGATTAAAACTTTGATTGCTTCCCAAGAAGCACCTTATTTAACATTGTGGCACGATGAAGCCGTGCTTTCAAGCTTCATTCTTTGGGTTAACCATGGTATTACTCGGTAAACCCCCTTTTGCCATTGGATTTAAATGAGCCAAGATTTGACCCATCTGTGTTTCCAGCTGCTCAACAGACACCGAGTGTTAAACAAACATTTCGTTCAGAGAAGAGATGTCATTTTTTATTTCCTTTATAACCTTGTCCTATCCTTCCACTTTGTTGAGGATACGAGCAAGCATATCATTGGTGCAAAATTTTTTAGGATCAGCTCTTTTCTCTTTTGGCTTTTGACACTCATGAAGACACACATAGCGATCTTTTTCACCATCTCGTCCCCTCCAATTTGTACCACGGTCACGCCATTTACTATCTCATTCTCTCCAACCATCATCACGGTCCGTGTTCCAACCTTGATTCCCGCCTGGACTTGGACAGTTCAAAAGAAACCCCTCTACCTGATTTTATAAGAAATGCGCTTCTTCATTGTATACGGCCTCAAAGTGTTCTTAATCAAGATTTACTTCACTAATTCCAACCGCATTCACAGCCTTAGAAACACTTCCCATGATATGTTTCTTCAATACGTCCATTTGGGTCATCATTTTTTCCATGTTTTCATCTCTCTCTTAGTTTTTCTCTAATTGTTCCTTAGTCATCCCAAAGTTCAAAGAGACACATGATCTTCCCTTGTGTATCATACACGATTAATTTTCGTGTCATCGTTGTTCCCAAGTTGGATTGAATTGCTCCCATTGACACTCATCTCTTCACCTATTTTAGAGCATCCATGAAAGAACTCAACTAAGTCGATTAAACTACAACAAAATCAGTTCACGACTAAACTTCAATAAAAGAATTCTAAACACCACTCCCCGTAGCGGCGCCATTTTTTATAACGCTCATCAAATTCTAAGTGTAGGCAGTCATTTACAAATATAAATCCAACTAAGAGTTGCGGTCGATCCCACAGGGAGTGATTCTATAAAGAATTCAATCAAGAAGTAAAATCATGTCCTTATTATTTGTAGAAGTAGAAGTTTTGTAAAACTGAAGTATATCACAAATTTTGAATGATTACTATCAAATGGGGGGGATTTGGGTAACCAATTTATGACTACTAAAAACAAAAGTAAGCTAGTAGAGAAGGTTTTTCGGGAGTCTGATAAGTTGAATGCTAATTTCGCGTAATGGGTGATTACGAGTTACTCAAAGTTGTTGAATATCATTGGGTAGGTTGGGTTTTAAGTGAAATGGTCATTTCTTAATCAACTAGTATGATTCAAGTGAGTTCTTTAAAACCTCATAAGCGAAACACAATCAAACAACCCATTACCTTATTCAAGTCACTTTTTCAAGCTAGATTTGCAAAATAGCAATTAAACCAAGTTTCTCAAGCTAGATTCATAACAATGCAAACAAAACAGTTATCAACTAATAATTTAACTCTAACACTTCTTTCTCAAGAAACTATTGAGTTCTAATCTAGAATTGCATTTGCCACTACAATTCCTCAATTAAAACATGAACAATTGATTGAACCTACCTCAAATAAAATATAAAATCAGTAACTAACAACACTCATTAGCTAATTAAGGCATTCAACTACATAATCACACACCCTAGAATGGAAGATTTAACCAAACATAGTAAAGAACAAGAAACTGTTACCAAATAAGTTGTCCATCAGATTTGGCAACAATTCACAAGTCTCTAAATGCTCCAATTGAAGCTAAAAATCTCACAATCTCTAAATCCTTGCTCAAAAATCTCAAAATAATATTCTAGAATGTAAAATATCAAAAACCTAGAAGTTGAGTAATGTGTGTAAAATTCCAGAACTGTTCAGAAGTCTTTCTCTTTCTTTGAAAAATAGCATTTATACTTTCCCAGAATTTCAGCATCAGAGTCAGTCGACGAAGTAAGTCGGGTATCGCCTGTAATACCTCAGTTTTAGAATGAGTTTATTTTAGAAAGAACTAAATTGGAATGAGCTAAATTGAGAATTTTGCAAGTTAGTCTTAAATTATGAGTTCTGGGTCAACTTCAAATGACCATAACTTCCACTACAAGATTAGTTAGGTATCTCATGAGATATAATATGAAAGATCTTTTCAGTCCTCTTTCCAATGCCACCAAGTTTGCTAAATTCCAAGTTCGGATGAGGGAGATATGTCAGTTAAAGTTCAGCCTGTCCAGTTAAGAAAATTCTTCTAAATTAAGGAGGGGTATTTTGGTATTTTCCTTACCTCACTAAGTTTTTACGTTTTGGTTACCCCCAATAGGGGTGTAAACTGATTTGGATAAGTTTTCACAATTCCTAAACACGCTTAGGATTTTAGAGAGGAGAAAAAGGAGAAGTTTAAGTGATCATTCAAGATTCTTGCGATTGTTGAGGAGTTTCGCCAAGGATTTCATCCTTACTTGGTATGTAAGTTGTCATAGTGTTGGATTCATTCACCCACACGGATATCATGTTATTTTTATCTGTAATTTCTTTTTTGAGGTTTTGTGCTTTGTTCTTTGATAATGGAGTTCTTGTTGATTTCTTGAGGTGAGGGTTACAAATGAGAGTTGTTCTTGATCGATTTATTTGTGAATATTATTGTAAATATTTTGGGTTTAAGAATCCAAAACAGTTTGAGGGAAATCATTCGATTATTTGTGAATATCATTTTTTATGCTTCTATACACACAATCCTAACACATGCCGGTTCAACAGAAATTAAACAGTCTTTTGGGGAAAAAGAACACAGGCAAGAAAACCCCAAAAGAGGATTTATGAGTTGTTGGGTTACTCAGACTTCACTCTTCACCATATCACTCATAATCCATTTACCCCACTCCCAACAAAAATAGATGCAATTGTCCCCAATGCATACAATAACAGTAACAGATAATGGAATTGGTGAAGCAAACCTGTGGCGCAAAGCGCCGAAGACTCATGACTGAGCAGGTGGATCTGGTTTCCCGGAGCCTGCTGGAAAAATAGTAGGGACACCCTCAGTAGTGCCCAATGCATCCATCATAGCACCATCAGTGGTGCGCACAACGTCCCGCACAACAGGCGGGACCTCTATAACTGTGGCAGAACTCGATGCCCCTGCAGCACTCTCGCGCGCTCTCTGCTGGCGCATCTCCTCATCTAAAATAGACGTCTTCCTGGCCGCCTTCTCTTGCCGACGCCGTCTCTTTTGCGCTCTCTCAGTGCGACTAGAACGGTGCCTTTTTCCTTTGGCCAATGTAGGCACAAGCTCCTCCTCGGCGGTCCCACTAAATAGAGCATCCAGCACTGTATCATCAGCCAGTGCAGTAGGTGCAGCCTGAGGTTCAACTGTAGGGGTGGCAAGAATGGTATCAACGTCGGTCAGGAGACTGGCTAACTCAGCCCGCAAAGAGGAAATATCTATGGCCGGGGCAGATCGCTCGAGGACGCGCAGTTCAAAGGCATCAAGACGCTGATTAACAGCCAGGACCTTTCGGTCCATCATGCCCTCCATCCGTTTCTCCACTCTGGCCTCAGACTCAGCTATCGATTTGCGAATCCACGGCTGGATGTGATGCAGCAGTGTGGCCATCTGAGCCTCTAATTTTTGGACTCTGGCCAACGGGACAACAACAGCTTCCAACTGTGGTGTGGACTGGGATGAACTATAGGGCATACTAGCGGCCTGAGAGGACGAGGCCGGAACCGTGTCAGAGAGTTCTGGTATAATGGGGTCACCGCCCTGTGCTTGCCCTATCGTAACGGCAAGATCTGCACCCAAGAGAGGTACCTCAACCTGAGGCTCTCTGCGAGGTTCTGCCACATTTGCCTCATCGCGAATAAGGCCTATATCCAATGTCCCTGTAGGGTGGACTAACCCGTCACAATGTCAGATTGGCACTCCAGAATCCCTGCACAATTGAAAAATCAAGCACGGAAAGGGGTAAGTAGTAGAGGTCTTAAATGCCCTTTCGTGATTCTCTGCCAGCAGCATGCGGGAAAAGTCAAACTCCACTCTTGGTACCAGCGCTGCAACCATCACTGCTCTATCCTATGTGACTTGGTTGTCAGCTTTCGTCGGCGACACCCTGTTACGCACCAACAACCAGAAGAATTTGGCCACAAAATTCAATGTGGCCTTTCGTATACCTAACCGTGGTGCGGCGACCCACTCTACACGCTCGCCATCGGCAGCAATGTACTTAGCCAACCATAGTAATACCGCCTCACGATGTTCAGCATTTCTCTGGAAAGCTCCGCTCCTCACGATGTCCCATCTATATTCAAACTCCGTTGTGTTTATGGGCCAACAGTGACCCGTGGTGGGTCCATAGAGAAAACGGCTAATGGTGGCATGTGAAATGTCCACTGGACAACCCCGGACCATAGTGGAAGTGAGAGGGTCCTCGGCTATGGGCTTTGACCGCTTAGAGATCGAACCACGAAGAGTGGCAGCATAGGAGGCGTAGAACTCACGTACCATCTCCTCACTATAAGTGCCTGGTTCTTGAGCCATCCAGTCACATTTATGAAGGGTAAAAAGCCGGTGGATATCGGGAACCGTGTGCAAACTCCCTGTGAGGACTCTGAGCTCCACTGTAACAATAGGGGCCATCTTAGCTTTGTCATTAACCATCTTGGCATCCCGGTAGATTTTCCATTGGCCTTCAACACACCATCTATTTGGCTCACCTGCCACTAGGGTAGGGTTCTCATTCTGTGGTATAGGTACGGATTCTGAATTAGTAGCCTCATCAGACGCAGCAGCTTGTTCATTCAGGCTGGACCCTATAGCTGATTTGGCATTAGATCCTGAGGCATGGGAAGACTCTGACCCTGAAGCATCGGCGGACTCTGACCCTGAAGCATCGGTGGACTCTGACCCTGAAGCATGGGCGGACTCGGATCCTGAAGCATGGCTAGACTCAGAGCCCGACGCAAACCCACTAGCTGAACTGGAAGCAGCCCCAGTTGGTGACCCGATCAGTGTGTGCTCCTCATCAGACTGAGAGACAGTGACTACGTCGGGAAGCACCTTCCGATGGGTGCCGCTGGTGCCTCGAGGTGCGGTGCGAGAAGTCCTAGGAATGAGTGGAGTATATGCTGGATCTTTTTCGGTGTCTGTGTCCTCATCAATTAACCGGAAACTAGGGGCAACAGACTTTGACTTGCCCCGTTTTGAGTAGGTAGCATCTTCTTGGCTGCCATCGTACCTGCAGAAGTGATATTATTACCCAAAACTAACTATAAACCTCCTAAACAAAATTAGAACTAAAAACGAACAGTAGCAAAGACCCCAAAAAAAATTAGACAGAGGCTACAGTGGTCATCCACGGAGGATATCTACGGTCCG
>JAJOOO010008083.1:0-39107 GCA_029582685.1 Solanum piurae | reverse complement strand
TCTCACACCAATTATCAACAACAAGGTGGGAACCAAGGTTGGAACAAGGAACAAGATGGTGATTGGAAAGACTAACAGGGTGGAAATTAGAGAGATAGGAGATGAACAAAGATAAATACATGCCTGCCCATGATCGTTCATGACCAAAGAACCAGTTGGACTAGAAGTAAGCCGGACGGAAGACATGCTTGTAAGGATCTACAACAAGGTTGAAGGGTTCGATAAGGTGTTGAAGGATTTGAAATATGACTTCTCCGCTTTATCCCAGATGGTGACTTTGCACTCAGTTTCCATGAAGTAATTGGAAACCCAACTGGGTCAAACTTCCACTCATCTAAATCCAAGGAAAAAGAGAACTTTGCCTAGTGACACCATCCAGAACAACCAAAATGATTGTTGAGTTTGAGCAATATGTCATGCCACGATGTTAAATAAGGTTCTTCTTGGGAGGCAACCCAAGTCTTTATTTTTGTTTTTACTGCTTTCGAATAACGTGCATTGTGACTATAAGTTGAGAAGTGGTTAGAAGATTGAAAAGAGAGGCATAGAAGATGCAAAACCCAATCAGCGATCCACCAAAGGAATTATGTAGACTAATATTTGTCCCCCTTTTGAGCTTGAATAGATGGAAAAGTGCACTGTCAAAATCAGTGAGACGATCTCCAAAGGGCGATCAGCCATAATGCATTACGCGGACTGTAACTGGTCAGTCGAATCAGCCATAGTTTTGGTGTTTGTTCAGGCATGTTCGGTGAGATTGAGCTCCAATCAGAGATTCACCATACACGTTCACAGACGTTAGTTGATACCGCTGAACGGGCCTCATAAAAAGGATAAGGGCCTTTTCAAATTCAAAAATCAAAACCTTTGAGATTTGAGAACCTTTTCAATTCCTTGCTATTCATTGGTGCATTTTAAGTCTTTGTGAGCATTAAAAAAAATCGAGTTCCATTTTCTTGGAAATTTTCATGACCCAGGGGTAACCCCTAGATGTAACAAGGCGTATAGAACCCCGAATGACTCCATACAAGCCACTTAGTCCTCATAACATAAGAAATAGAACAATAAGAGTAAAACATATTTCCAAGTCTAAAAAGTTTTCATGAAGGAAAGCGGAAGTCTAGACACTTTGTTTTACCATAGCCATCCATTACAATAGTGAACGAAATAGGTCCTAGACCATACAACATGTTCAAAGGGGAAAGTACATGAAAGAACCTAAACATATGAAAATCCATCTTCGAACCATTAGGACTCACCAAGCTCGAGAAACTATCAAATCCACGCTCTAGTCACAAGAATGATCACCTTGAGTGCTGGACCCTACACTTGGGAAAAATGTAGACAAAAGTAGGCGTTAGTACAAAAATGCACTAAGTATGGTGGCCATACATAAAAACACTTGAAACATTCAAAAAGGGATATTTCATTTAAAATAATGCAATTTGCCAAGTTTAAACATCATCATATAGATAGTTAAGAACATAATTCAAACATCATCTTAAATGTAAGCTAGAATCATCATTAAAGCCTTTGAACACTTACGTGATACTTCTTGAAGCATGCCTTAGTTCATTATTAAACTTCTTGTTATTGTGGGAAATAAGCATTAACCAACATGAGACCATGTGAGCTTTAACATGGAATTCGGTGACTCCCACACCGAAATGGGTTGGTCTACTTGCCTAAGGTAGAACCGGTAACTCTTAGCTTAGGTGGATACACTATCTAAATATCCTACGGGGGCACATAGTTTATGGGATAAGGAGATTTCTACTAGGAACCCGACCTTACTACGGGAAACTCCCATCTCAAACAATATCCACTCGGTGCTAAGCATTAAATTTACACGGAGTAGTTAATTCTTTATTAACATCATTACTCATGAAATGGTTCCCTTGTCCTACCAATTCAAGCTAGATCGTTAGAATAGCTCTTTTTAGTTACTCATGAAAGGGTGCCCTTGGCCTACCAATTAAAGGTACATCATTACTTGAATTCTTTAGACCATGTGTGAGCAACTATCATCATCCATGATCTATTTATAATGGCTCTTGAGCCTTTGATTTAATTAGGTGAGAAAAGCCTTTCAACCTTAGAACCTTCATTATGTGAGAACTTTTTCACATTCATACATAGCTGTGTATATGAGGATGTCCTTTCAACATCACAACAACATCATAATCATTGATACTATACTTTCAAAGCATCACTAAGACGATTATATAAACTTCATAGAAAATGCATGATCTCCTACTTTACCTCCTTGAGGTTCAAAACTTACTTTCAATCAACACATCTAGAATTTAATCATTAGACATGGATATCATTATAATTCATGTGATTCTATCATCTCATGCATTAATTCATAAAATTCCTCTTTCATCAACAAAGACCCACATCATATCATCAACTTTGAGAAATATGAGAATTACATGGGTTCTTGGGGATACATAATTAAACTCATAAGAAATCATCAATTCATGCTTAATATAACTCAATTCAATAAGTTTGAAAGGAACCCATGACTTTTGAATCAAACCGTAACTTTTGGGGACTTCTATCTTTTAAAATTGAAGGTTTTGAGAGGACTCCATGGATGAAAACTACCATACCTGAATCACAATGCCCAAATAAATTGATTTGTAAAAGTTTGATTTTGAAACCCTAGCTTGAATCTCCTTCTTTTTCTTCAAGGTTCTAGAGAGAGAATATTTGGGAGGAGATTTGAGTTCTTTTGGGGAGTATGGAAGAATGAACTAAATGGGATTAATTTGGGGTTAAAAAGTCTTATATAGGGGTCTTAGACTTAGGAAAAATGACGTAGTATAGGAACTAATTAATTAGGAAAAGACCCAACTGCCCCTAAGTCAACTGTCAACTACCACCGACTTACCAACCTACGAACCTAGTGGACAGGCCGTGGATGGAACTACGGTCCGTCCTGGTGAACCATGGTTGGTGGTCAGAGACTTTATCCTGGACCCACGACACCTTCATCAATGGATCATGGATTGACCTATGGTCCGTCCTGCACGTCCGTCAGTAGATTCAGAGATTTTGGCCCTGACCTACGGCCACAGGACCACAGGGTGTAGACCGACCTACAGTCTGTTGGTCCCGCCGTGGTCCATGCCTGGAAAATTCCTGAGGTACCCATCCATGGACTCATCTACGGTCCGTGGCCCAAACCACGGGCCGTGGTTTGCCCTCGTAGATGACACCTGGGAGTTCTGAAATCTGCTAACCTCTCTTTTTTGTATATGGGGTGTTACAACATCTCCCCCTTGGGATCATTCGTCCTCGAATGAGATTTAAATCGGTTCTTAAAGAGTATGAGAGGAACTAGCAACCCAACCTAATCAATGCAATGCATACAACTGAGGAGGAACTATCGACTCCAAGTTAGGACGTTCTCAAAACATCACAAAAAGGATGAACTAACTCTATCAGCCCATTATGCATGCTATACATATAAATAAGGAGGGAACATCAACTCAAAACTCAACATACACAAATGCAACACAAGGAAGTAGGAACTACATCTAACAACTCATCATGCATGACACTTTCAACATTTCTCATGTTCTAGGAGGAACTACAGTCTCCAAGCTTTAAACCATGCTCAACAAAATCTCATGGAGTCAATATGCAATTTACTCTCAAATGCATAACTAAAACATGGTCAACCAATCATCTCAGGAAGTCTTTAGGCAACTCATACTCAATGCACAACATCATGAGGAAATTAAGTCATATAAGCCATTTTGTTTCAAAACATAAGCTTTTTTTCTAACATGTAAAATCATAAAGAAATCATGGAAACACATAAATCACACATGACTCATAAACATAAAATAACCAAGAGGAATTCATTACCTCAAGCTAGGGTAGGAGTAGAAGAAAAGCGATGAGAATATCGGGACATCATATCGGCCTCGGCCTTCCAAGTATCACCCTTAACTAAATGATTCCTCCACAACACTTTTACGACAGCAACTTCCCTATTCCTTAGCTTCTTAACTTGCCGGTCCAAAATCTCAACCGGACTTCCTCATTGGAGAGACTTTCATCAACTCCCAACCCTTTTAGGGAAATTATGGATGACGGATCTCCAACACACTTCTTAAACATAGAGACATGGAAAACAGGATGCACCGATATCAACTCATTTGGCAAATCTAACTTATAGGCAACCTTACCAATACGCCTCAAAATTTGATATGGGCCTACATACCGGGGACTAAGCTTCCCTTTCTTACCAAACCTCCCTGCCGCGACCTGAGAGCACCCCCTAGTCGTAACACGGCGTACTCGACCGAGAAGGGGTCTTATACAAGCCTCATAGCATTCATTCATCGTATAGGTAATAAAAATAGTACGGAATAAAAAACTTTTCATTTAAAACCAACTAGTCAATACTCATTTATAAAGCAGCGGAATACTAAGTCTCACATGGTCATCTTAAGACAAACTTTAACAAGATAGGTCACGACCCTTTTCAATCGAAAATACTAAAATGTCTATTACATAAGTCTCATAAAGAAACTAGAAATAATAAAAGTCCTTGTCCTCGACTTATGAGGACATACCAAGAACTCTAATCCCAAGCACTTCAACTCTAGTTAGGAACGATCACTTGCTGAAACCTACACTTGTAGTAAAAATAGGAGAAATATGGGTTAGCACACAAAAATGTACTAAGTATGATGACCATGCAAAAACATGCTAAAGAGGGAAATTTTGTTGAAAGTCATGCTCTTATTCCATTTTAGTAAAACTTCATGATCATTGATACAATAGGTATAATATAAGTCACAACCAACATACAAAGTCACATACTTCATATTTAGCAAAACCACATATATACCTTTTACCTTTTCCTTGAACCTCCCCCTCAAGTACCCCTCAAGCTACACCTTGTGCATTATATGGGTAGCATCCCATACCACCACTCACACTAAGGCACCACCTTAAGGTCGCCAAAAGTGAACTTACCATTTATCCTTTCCACCTTTACACAATAAAGCATATAAGACACATAAACATTACATGCATCACATCATCACATTAAGACCAACATCTAAGACAACTCTAAGTCATACTTGTGCAATGTACAAATAGCATATCATACTACTACTCACACTAAGTACTTTTTTGAAGTTACCATAGACAAGGCACCTTCATATACAATAAGACATGACAAGGAAGTAACTCATATATACAATCCAAGTATAACATGCATTATTTACATTTAAGCATATAAGCATTAAAGGTCAACAATCTTCATTACCTTCATTACCTTAAAAGAACATTCATTCATTAGACATTAGATCAACATTCTCATAAAAGTCATAATAAGTACCTATTCATTAACTTCATTACATCATAAGGAACACACCACGACCTCTCTCAAATGCCTACTTGTGCAATGCATAGATGGCGTCCCATTCCACCACCTACCCTAAGTAGTACATCCTTAAGAAACCATAGTTCATTAGTTTGTGGGGGTAAGACTTAACCGAGATAGACCATGAGAGCTTGACATGGAATCCCGGTGTCACCCTCACCGGATAAGGGATTCCTACTTGCCAAGGGTAGGACCATTCATTTTAGCTTAAGTTGATCCATTAGCTATAGACCTATGTGGTCATATAGTTATGGATAGGGATATTGCTACTAGATACCCCGCCTCAACTCATGGATGAGCATCCATCTGAAGAAGTTTATACTAGATACCCCACCTCAACTCGCAGATGAGTATCCACCCCATTTAATATCCTCTCGGTGCTCATCATTATTCCCCACAGAGTACATTACATTTATTACATTGGTTCATTATGGGATAAGAGATTGCTACTAGATACCCTACCTCAACTCCCGGATGAGAATCCATCCCAAACCCAACATTCACTAAAACAAGATATACGGATTATTACTAGATACTTCGCCTCAACTCTCGGATGATTATCCATCCCATCCCAACATTCATTCATTGGAAAGCTCATAGATTCAAAGATGAGAATAGCCTTTCACCTAAGAATCCCATTATCGTTCATTAGTGTAAGATTGAGAATATCCTTTCAATCAACACATCATTATCATTCATTAGAGTACAATTGAGAATAACCTTTCAATAGACTCAACATTCATTAACATTATCATTACTCTTCATTCATTCATTCGTATGTGCGTGTGTGACAATAGCCTTTTACACAATCATTATCATTCACAAGTGTTAATAGAGAGATATCATTCAATCTTAACACAGTTAGCTTCTAAACATGATCATCATTAATTCATTTAGATCACACACATGCTTCACATCACATTCATATATACAACATCATGATATACTTTAATTCCTCACAATATGCCTTCAAGGCCATGATAACAATGTACATAGTAAGTAAACACTTCCACCTTTCAAGTGGATCAATATAAAAAGTAAGTAAACACCTCCACCTTTCAAGTGGATCATCAATTCAAGCACAATTCCACTTTTAACATGAAACTAGGTCAAACTTGCCCTTTCAAGGCTATGATCACAATTGCTCAATTCACCAACAATTCGCCATAATTAGACATAGATTATGATACAAATAAATAATCTAGAACAATCTACTCATGAAGTTTATGAATTGAGAGATATCATGGGTTCATAGAGTTTTTCATATTAAATCATCAATTAAACATTAATATAATCATAACTTTTCATTTTAAAATGTTTGATGCCAGAACCCATGAGATTGAGTGAAATCTAGGTTTTTGGTGAAACATGAAAACTTTGAAAACTCTTTGAAATTGACTCTAGGGTGAAAGCTAACCCTAGATGAAGGATCACCATACCTTAACTTTGAATAATCCACGAAAATCTACCCAATATCCTCCTTCTTTAAGCCCTAAGTCCAGTTCTCCTCTTGGTCTTCAATGGAGTTCTTAGACAGAAGATATTTTGGGAGAGAAGAGTTTCGATTTTAGAGATGAAGTCTAAATGGGTGTTTTAATACTCTTAAAATAGTTTATATAGGAAGTTAATTTGTTATCTAATCGTCCCTCCTAACCCCTAATTAAATAAATAATTAAAACTAAGACCCCTAACTTAAAATAAAAACTGCCAAAACTGGCAGCATCTACGGTTGCCCATCCACGGACCGTGGATAGGACTACAGGACGTACTGAGCTTCCGTGGTTTGGGGATGGGGCTAAAAAATTGAGGCCAATCCTCCCTAGACTAAGTCTTTACCCACACCCATGACCTACGGGGCGTGGATTGGTCTAAGGGGCGTGGATAGGGGCCGTAGGTCAAGCTATTTTTGACAGCTTTTGGGCAGTGTTATCCTCCTCAAGGACCCCTTGGGTGGTCCTTGGGGAGTTGTTCCCAGACGTTTAACCCCTAAACATGTCCATCTAAGTATGAGGGCCACTTCTACAAGTCTTCACCCTAAAAAAATACTCCAAACTTCAACGACAAGACCCTTACAACTCACTAGTTCAAATGACTAGTTTCCGGACGTTATAGTCGTTTCTTGATGTTTGACCTCAAATCTCCTAAAACTAACTTCAAAAGCCATTTTTCATCGTTTAAACAAGTTCCCAACTATAAACTAACATGTGAGGCTCTAGTTCAACCTACTAGATTTAGTCAAGCCTTAGCTAGGTCTTACTAGTTCCTATGAGGTGCTACATTATCCCCCACTTGGGAACATTCGTCCTCGAATGACACTTTAAACACATCAAGGGGTAACGACTCAAGACTAGCCTCCCACACTCATGCATGCAACATCAATATAAATGCATAAGCATAGGAGGAAAAATCAACTCTACATAAAAAAGGCTCAATGCAACAAGAAGGTAGGAACTACATCTACAAACTCATTATGCATCAAAACTTTAACATTTCTCATTTCATTGGAGGAACTTCCTTCTCCAAACCACATCATGCTCATTACAACAACATTAAACACATTTAAGCAATTTTTCTCATAAAAGCACATTTTGGCATGTTCAACATTTAACCTCATGAAGCATATGGACAACTCACACTAAATGCAAACCAACATGGAGAACATAATTCATGAAAACTCATTTCCTCATTTAAACAAGAATTCAATTAGAACATGCATAACATAAGAAGAACATGGAAACACAATATCACACATGACTACAAAATATTAAACAAGCTACAAGGAACTCTTGATCTAAAGCTTAAATAGGAATATAAGGAAAGAGATAAGGATATCAACACCCTCAACAACCTTACTACTCAACATACTATCCCCCACTAGGAGAAAACCCAACTAAGGCTATCATGAAACACTACATAGGAACCTCATCACAACAAAAGGAACTATAACTTACTGGTACCTTCATCCGGATTAGCTCCTTTGTCCTTGTTAGCTTGAAGAGCATAGAAACAACCATGATTTGGAGGGATAGGAACCATACCATCATTAGAATGATGCTTGGCCTCTAACCCTTTTGCCGAAAGTGTTGGGCAATCCCTCATCGTATACCCCTTCTTTCCACACCCAAATCACCCATCCGTGCTGGAAAGACACTTACCCAAATGTTGCTTCCTACATGTGGCACATCTAGGCCTCTCAAAAGAAGAACCACTCCCATTCCCTCCTTGAGATTTAGGGTTAGACACCTTATCATTTCTAACCATTGAGGAATCTTGATTGAAAGACCTCTTCTTGGACCTAGATTGACTTTGTTCATCGAATCTACCCCTCTTCAAGTCCCTATTCATCGTCTTGAGTTTGCAATCCTCAATAGATTGAGAATATACAACAAGTCTAGAGATATTCATATCATCATGGAGCATCGAAGTACAACACTCTTCCTTAACTAGGTCGGATACACCGGTAATAAACCTACTCATATCATCCCTAGGGTTAGACACCAAGGATGGACCATATTTAGACAAAAAGGTAAACTTCAAGGAATACTCCTCCACACTCATACTACCTTGCCTAAGGTTTATGAACTCCTCCACCTTAGCCTCTCTCTTTTCACGGGGAAAGTACCTACCAAGGAATGCTCTCTTAAACTCTTCCCATTCTATAGGACCCGATTCTAAAGGCCTATTACTTTTCCATTAATTGAACCACACTTGGGCCACATCTTTCAATTGATAGGAAGTCAACTCCGCTTTCTCCCTAGAAGACACCTCCATAGGATTGACTACCTCATAAACTTCATCCAAGAATTCTTGGGGATTCTCTCCCACTTTAGAGCCAAGGAAAATAGGAGGATTCATCCTCACAAAGTCTCTCAACCTAGAAGCCATAGTCCTCTCAATAGCATTCACTCTAGGCCCCACATCCCTATTCACTTGGGCCGTCATGGCTTGGGCCATAGTTAGAAACGCCGACCTAATATCTTCATTGGTCAAGGCCGGAGCTTCAATCAGAACTTGATTTCCTTCATTGACTTGAGACACTTGGTCAGCTTGAGGACCTTGGGGAGGAAATCCCTCATTCACTACTTCTTGTTCCACTATCCTTGTGGGCGTCCTTCTTGTATTCATATCCTATAAACAAAGGAGAAGGATTAAAAATGGGGCACTTATAGAGCTAAACTCTAAGGAATGACTTCAAGAATATGAAACAAGAGTAACTTCTAACGTCCTATTGCCTCTCGCTCATAGATGTGTCGCGACTCACACCGATGAACAAGACTCTACTAGACGTGGCTTGTGAGACATCAATCCTAAAAACCATTCCCAAAACCTTGTGTTCTGATACCATGTTTGTTATGACCCAAGAGCACCCACTAGTCGTAACACGGCGTACTCGACCCCGAAGGGGTCTTATACAAGCCTCATAGCATTCATTCATCCATAGGTAATAAAAATAGTACGGAATTAAAAACTTTTCATTTAAAACCAACTATTCAAGACTCATTTATAAAGCAGAGGAATACTAAGTCTCACATGGTCATCTTAAGACAAACTTTAACAATATAGGGTCACGACCCTTTTCAACCAAAAATACTAAAATGTCTATTACATAAGTCTCAAACATAAAGAAACTAGAAACAATAAAAGTCCTTGTCCTCGACATATGAGGACATACCAAAAGAGGTTTTGAGAGAACTCTAATCCCAAGCACTTCAACTCTAGCTAAGAACGATCACTTGCCGGAACCTACACTTGTAGTAAAAATAGGAGAAATATGGGTTAGCACACAAAAATGTACTAAGTATGATGACCATGCAAAAACATGCTAAAAAGGGACATTTTATTGAAATTCATGCTCTTATGCCATTTTAGTAAAACTTCATGATCATTGATACAATAGGCATAATATAAGTCACAACCAACATACACAGTCACATACTTTATATTTAGAAAAACCACATATATACCTTTTACCTTTTCCTTGAACCTCCACCTCAAGTAACCCTCAAGCTACACCTTGTGCAATGTATGGGTAGCGTCCCATACCATCACCCACACCAAGGCACCACCTTAAGGTCGCTAAAAGTGAACTTATCATTTATCCTTTCCACCTTTACACAATAAAGCATATAAGACACATAAACATTACATGCATCACATCATCACATTAAGACCAACATCTAAGACAACTCTAAGTCATACTTGTGCAATGTGCAAGTACCATGCTATACTACTACTCACAATAAGTACTCCATTGAAGTCACCATAGACAAGGCACCTTCATATACAATAAGACATGACAAGGAAGTAACTCATATATACAATCCAAGTATAACATGCATTATTTACATTTAAGCATATAAGCATTAAGGGTCAACATTCTTCATTAGCTTCATTACCTTAAAAGCACATTCATTCATTTGACATTAGATCAACATTCTCCTAAAAGTCATAATAAGAACCCATACATTAACTTCATTACATCATAAGGAACACACCATTACCTCTCTCAAATTCCACCACGTACCCTAAGTAGTACATCCTTAAGAAACCATAGTTCATTAGTTTGTGGGGGGTAAGCCTTAACTGAGATAGACCATGAATCTTGGCATGGAATCCCGGTGTCACCCTCACCGGATAAGGGATTCCTACTTGCCTAAGGTAGGACCATTCATTTTAGCTTAAGTGGATCCACTAGCTATAGACCAATGTGGGCACATAGTTATGGGATAGGGATATTGCTACTAGATACCCCACTTCAACTCATGGATGAGCATCCATATCAAGAGGTTGCTACTACATACCCCACCTCAACTCGCAGATGAGTATCCACCCCAGTTTATATCCTATCGGTGCTCATCATTATTCCCCACGGAGTACATTACATTAATTACATTAGTTCATTATGGGATAAGGGATTGCTACTAGATACCCCGCCTGAACTCCCAGATGAGCATCCATCCCAAATCCAACATTCACTAAAACGGGATATGGGGATTGTTACTAGATACTCCGCCTTAAATCCCGGATGAGTATCCATCCCATCCCAACATTCATTCATTGGAAAGCTCATAGATTCAAAGATATGAATATACTTTCACCAAAGATTCTCATTACCGTTCATTAGTGTAAGATTGAGAATATCCTTTCAATCAACACATCATTATCATTCATTAGAGTACAATTGAGAATAACCTTTGAATAGACTCAACATTCATTATCATTATCATTAGTCTTCATTCATTCATTCATTCATATGTGAAAGTGTGAGAATAGCCTTTCACACAATCATCATCATTCACAAGTGTTAATAGAGAGATATCATTTAATCCTAACACAATTCACTTCTTAACATGATCATCATTCATTCATTTAGATCACACACATGTTTCACATCACATTCATATATACAACATCATGATATACTTTAATTCCTCACAATATGCCTTCAAGGCCATGATAACAATGTACATAGTAATTAAATACCTCCACCTTTAAAGTGGATCAATAGACAAAGTAAGTAAACACCTCCACCTTTCAAGTGGATCATCAATTCAAGCACAATTCTACTTTTAACATGAAACTAGGTCAAACTTACCCTTTCAAGGATATGATTATAATTCCTCTATTCACCAACAATTCACCATAATTAGACATAGATAATGATACAAATCAATAATCTAGAACAATCTACACACGAATCTGTCATCATTCATTCATAGTCAAAAACCAACTTCTTAAGGCCAAGTTTATGAATTGAGAGAAATCATGGGTTCATAGAATTTTTAATCTTAAATCATTAATTAAACATCAATATAATCATAACTTGTCATTTGAAAACGTTTGGTGCAAGAACTCATGAGATTGAGTGAAATCTAGGTTTTTGGCGAAACTTGAAAACTTTGAAAACTCTTTGAAATTGACTCTAGGGTGAAAGATAACCCTAGATGAAGGATCACCATACCTTAACCTTGAAGAATCCCACGAAAATATACCCAATAGCCTCCTTCTTCAAGCCCTAAGTCCACTTCTCCTCTTGGTCTTCAATGGAGTTGTTAGAGAGAAGATATTTTGGGAGAGAAGGGTTTTGAATAGAGAGATGAAGTCTAAATGGGTGTTTTAATGTTTTAATACTCTTAAAATAGTTTATATAGGAAGTTAATTAGTTATATAATTGTCCCTCCTAACCCCTAATTATATAGCTAATTAAAACTACGACCCCTAACTTAAAATAACAACTACCAAATATGGGAGCATCTACTGTTGCCCATCCACGAACCATGGATGGGACTACTGGACGTACTGAGCTTCCGTGGTTTGAGGCTGGGGCTCTAAAATGGAGGCCAAGCCTCCCTAGACTAATTCTTGAACCACACCCATGACCAACGGGGCGTGGATTGGTCTAAGGGGCGTGGATAGGGGCCATAGGTCAAGGTGTTTTTGACAGCTTTTGGGCAGTGTTTGGGTGGTCCTTGGGAAGTCGTACCCGGAAGTTTAACCCTAAACATGTCCATCTAAGTATCAGGGCCACTTCTACAACGACAAGACCCTTACAATTCACTAGTTCAAATGACTAGTTTCCAGACGTTATAGTCGTTTTTTGACGTTTGACCTCAAATCTCCTAAAACTAACTTTAAAAGTCATTTTTCATCATTTAAACAAGTTCCCAACTATAAACTAACATGTGAGGCTCTAGTTCAACCTACTAGATTTAGTCAAGCCTTAGCTAGGTCTTACTAGTTCATACAGGGTGTTACAACCCCCTTCATAGGTGAGATTTTAAAGTAAACTCAATCATGAACATCAAACTCAAGATCCTTTCTTCTAACGTCGACATAAGACTTTTTTTTGACTTTGAGCCGTTTTCAACCTTTCTCTAATAACCCAAACTTTCTCAATAACTTCATAAAGTAACCCGGGACCTATCAAAGCAACTTCACCCACCTCAAATCAACCTATAGGAGATCTACACCTTCTACCATAAAGAGTCTCAAATGAAGCCATACCAATATTCGAGTGATAGCTACTATTATAGGCAAATTCCATCAATGGCATATGGTCATCCCAATTACCCTTAAAATCAATTACACAAGCCCTTAACATGTCTTCCAAAGTTTTTATAGTACGCTTCGCTTGCCCATCGATTTAGGGATGAAAATATGTGGTAAGATTGACCTTGGTACCGAGACCCTTTTGGAATGACTTACAAAATTGAGAAGTGAATTGGGTACCACAATCGGAAATGAAGGACAAAGGCATTCCATGCAACTTTACCATTTATCTCAAGTACATCTTGGCATAGTCTTCAGCCGAATAAGAAACCTTGACGGGTAGTAAATGAGTTGATTTTGTCATTCGATCTACTATTACCCATATAGAGTCATGTTGTCACCGGGTGCGAGGCAAACCAACTATAAAGTCCATATTCAAGTCTTCTGACTTCCAAGTAGGAATATAAATATCTTGGGACAAACCTCCCGGTATTTGATGCTCAACTTTCACTTGTTGACAATCAGGACACTTGGCCACAAATCCCGCAATATGTTTATTCATCCCATTCAACCAATAGACTTCCTGTAGATCACAGTACATCTTGGTGGCTCCCGGGTGAATAGAATAACGAGGGATTCCTCTAATATTTGTTCCCTCAAGTCATCAACATTCGGAACACATAACCGACCTTGATACCTAAGCACCCTATCTCCTCCCCTGGAAAAAGCCTCAATGGACTTTATAAGCACCGCTTTTTTCAATTCAACCAAAATAGGATCAAGACCTTGCTTAGACTTCACATCCATCACAAAGGATGATTCAGAACCATTATGGACCATGACACCATCCTTGGTGGAATCCACTAGTTGAACACCTAATCGGGCCAACCTATTACCATCACGAACCAACTTTTTCTTTTCTTCATCTACATGAGCCACACTTCCCATAGACAACCGGCTAAGAGAATCGGCTACCACATTAGCTTTACCGAGGTGATAAAGGACACTCATGTCGTAATCCTTCAATATTTTTAATCACCTTCTTTGGCGGAGATTAAAGTCCTTTTGACTAAACACATATTGTAGACTCTTATGATCGGTGAAAACATCCACATGGACTCCATACAAATAAAGCCTCCATAATTTTAAGGGAAACACAACCGCCGCTAACTCAAGGTCATGGGTAGGATAATTCTTCTCATAGGTCTTAAGTTGCCTTGAAGCATAGACAATCACCTTACCATTTTGCACAAGCACACATCCCAACCCAACTCTAGAGGCATCACAATTCACCATAAAACCCTCCGTACCTTCTAGTAAGGTCAATACTAGAGCGGAAGTAAGTGTATCTTTCAACTCTTGGAAACCTTTATCACAAGCTTCCGACCACACAAACTTAACCTTCTTTTATGTCAAAGCCATCAAAGGAGAAGCAATGGAAGAAAATCCCTCAACAAACCTTCTATAGTAACCGGCCAAACCCAAAATGCTTCTAATGTCCGAACGGGTTAGAGGTCTAGGCCAACTCTTGACCAATGAAAGCTACAAACCTTAACCAAAATTCACATTTGCTAAACTTTGAAAAAAGTCGTTGTTCCTTAAGAACTTGCAACACAATTCTCAAATGGTCGATATGTTCATTCTCACTCCTTGAATAGATCAGAATATCATAGATAAACCCATTCACAAACATGTCTAGGTATTGCCTAAACACTCTACTCATCAAGTCCATAAATGTCGCTGGAGCATTAGTTAAACCAAATAACATCACTAGGAATTCATAATGGCCATACCTAGTTCGGAAAGCCGTCTTTGGAATATCAACTCCTTTCACCCTCAATTGGTGATAACCCTAATGAAGATCAATCTTAGATAAATAACTAGCCCCTTGACTTTGGTCAAACAAGTCATCAATTCTTGGAAGAGGATACTTGTTTTTAATGGTCACTTTATTCAATTGAAGATAATTAATGCATATTCGAAGAGACCCATCTTTCTTTCTAACTAACAATACAGGAGCACCCCATGGAGAGATACTTGGTCGAATGAAACCCTTATCTAAAAAATCCTTTAGTTGCTCTTTCAACTCCGACAGAGCAATTCTATAAAGTTGAATAGTGATAGGTTGCATATCCGGGAGAAGGTAAATACCGAAGTCTATTTTTCGCTCGAGAGGAATATCAGGTAAATCATCAGGGAAAACTTCCAAAAACACATTTACAATGGGGACTGACTCAAGAGAAGGGGTTTCTGAATCTACATCCCTCACCCTAAAAACATGGTAAAAGCTACCTTTCAAGATCATCTTTATAGCTTTAAGATAAGACACTGATTGACCTCTAGGCATATAATTCCCCCCCTTCAACTCTAAGATAGGCTCATTCGGGAATGGGATTCTAACCACCCGAGTTCTACAATAAATAGAGGCATAACATGTATGCAACAAATCCATACCAAGAATCACATCAAAGTCTAACATGTCAAACTCTACCAAGTCAACACGAGTAACTCTATGGGATAAGGAAACATGACATATTCTATAGACCCTCTTAGCCACTACAAAATCACCAACATGGGTAGAGACATAAAAAATGTTCCAATAACACTTCCGGAGGGACAACAAACCTCATCGCCACATAAGGTATCACAAAAGATAAAGTAGAACCGGGATCCAACAAGGCATACACATCAATAAGAAAGACTTTTAACATACCGGTGACTAAATGCAGAGAACTCTCTTGGTCACCTCGGGATTGAAGAGCATAGACGTAGTTTTGCTTCGGAGCATTGGAATTTGAACCACTAGGAGGAGCTTGCTTGCCGGCTCTTCCTTTCGCCGTAAGCATTGGGAAATTCCTCACTTGATGACCATTCTTACCATAACCATAGTAACTATCCATGCCAGCTAGGCACTTATCATCATGTTGCCTTCCACATTTAGAGAAATTTGACCTAGCCGAAGAAGAACCACCTCCATTCCCTTCTTGAGGCTTAGGGTTAGACATCCTATCCTTATTAGATCTAGGAGGAGCATTGGAGAAACCTTGACCAGAGAACATTTGTGGAAATCTAGGTCTACCTTCTCCATCAGACCTTGAGTTGGATAAGTTCCCATCACCGGTTCTAGCCCTTTTTACTTCCTTATTCTTTTCCTTGAGTTTCGATTCCTCAATTTGTTGGGCGTGCACCATAAGATGTTAGATATCCATATCATGGATGAGCATTTCCGTACGACATTTTATTTCCACCATGTCCGATACGCCCGTCACAAACTTACTCATCTTAGCCCTCGAATTCGGCACCATAGTTGGAACGTACTTGGATAGTTGGGTGATCTTTAGAGAATACTCCCTCACATTCATACTTCCTTGATGAAGGTTAATGAACTCTTGCACCTTTTCTTCCCTCAACTCGAAAGGAAAGAACCTATCAAGAAACGCCAATTTAAACAATTCCCACTCTACTCCTACTGGTCTCTCTCCCTTCCATTGATCATACTACACTTGATCAATATTTTTCAATTGGTAAGAGGATATCTCCACCTTCTAAACCGGAGTCACACCCATAATAGCATGTACCTTATAGACCTCGTCAATAAACCTTTAAGGATCCTCCTCCACTTTAGAGCCATAAACTTCCAGAGGGTACATCCTTGCAAAGTCCCTCACTCTTGAAGCCGCAGAACTCACATTAGGATTAACAAGAGCTACAACCTCTCTATTGGCATGAGCCTCCAAATCTTGAGCCAACATATGAAAATCCGACCTAACTTCCGCATTTTTCATATTCCTAGCCAACGGATCTATCAGAGCTTAAGGAGCTTGAGGAGGAGCTTCTTGTTCAACATTGCCTCCCTCGTTCCTCCTAGCATGAGACCTTTGAGTATTCATATCCTGAAGAACACATGGCAAGGCTTAGGAGAGGGATTTTATAGAGTTAAACTCTATGGCACGACTTAGAGTAATAAAGAAGTGAAGTTTTCTAATCATCTTGTAGCCTCTCATTCATAAATATGGTGCGCTTCACAGTTATGAACACAACTCTATTAGACGTGGCTTATGAGACGTCATCCTAGAACCATTCTAAACATTGTGTTGTGATTACCATGTTTGTCACGACCCATGGGTACCCCCTAGATGTAACATGACTTATAGAACTCTCAAGGACTCCATGCAAGCAACGTAGTCCTCATAACTTAAGAAATATAACAATAAGAGTAAAACATATTTCCAAGTCTAAAAAGTTTTCTTGAAGGAAAGCGGAAGTCTATACACTTTGTCTCATCATAGTCATATATTACAATAATGAATGAAATAGGGCCTAGCCCATACAACATGTTCAAAGGGGAAAGTACATGAAAGAAACTAAACATATGAAAATCCATCCTAGAACTATGAGGACTCACCAAGCTCATGAAACAATCAAATCCAAGCTCTAGCCATAAGAATGATCACCTCGAGTGCCAGACCCTACACTTGGGAAAAATGTAGGCAAAAGTAGGCGTTAGTACAAAAATGCACTAAGTATGGTAACCATACATAAAAACACTTGAAACATGCAAAAAGGGATATTTCATTTGAAAGCATGCAATTTACCAAGTTTAAACATCATCATTTAGATAGTTGGGAACATAAGTCAAAACATCATCTTAAATGCAAGCTAGCATCATCTTTTAAGACTTTGAACACTTACGGGATACTTCTTAATGCATGCCTTAGTTCATTATTAAACTTCTTGTTATTGTGGGTATTAAGCCTTAACCGACATGAGACCATGTGAGCTTTAACATGGAATTCAGTTACTCCCACACCAAAAATGGTTGGTCTACATGCCTAAGGTAGAAGTAACTCTTAGCTTAGGTGGATCCACTAGCTAAATATCTTACGGGGGTACGTAGTTTATGGGATAAGGACATTGCTACTTAGAACCCAACCTTACTATGGGAAAGCTCCCATCTCAAACAATATCCACTCGGTGCTAAGAATTAAATTCCTGTGGAGTAGTTAATTCTTTATTAACATTATTACTCATGAAAGGGTGCCCTTGGCGTACCGATTCAAGTTAGATCATTAGAATAGCTCTTTTAGTTACTCATGAAAGGGTTCCCTTGGCCTACCAATTCAAGGTACAACATTACTTTAACTCTTTATACCATGCGTAAGCAACTATCACCATCCATGATCTATTTATGATGGCTCTTGAGCCTTTGATTCAATTAGGTGAGAAAAGCCTTTCAACCTTAGAACCTTAATTATGTGAGAAGTCTTTCATATTGATTAATAGGTGTGTATATGAGGATGTACTTTCAACAACACAACAACATCATAATCATTGATACTATACTTTCAAAGCATCATTAAGACGATTATATAGACTTCATAGAAAATGCATGATCTCATACTTTACCTCTTTGAGGTTCAAAACTTACTTTCAATCAACATATCTAGAATTTAAGCATTAGACATGGATATAATTATAATTCATGTGATTCTCTAACCTCATGCATTAATTCATAAAATTCCTCTTTCATCAACAAAGACGGACATCATATCATCAACTTTGAGAAATATGGGAATTACATGATTTCTTGGGGATACATCATAAAAATCATTAGAAATCATCAATTAATGTTTAATATAACTCAATTCAATCATTATAATCATGTTTTAAAGGAACCCATGACATTTGAATCAAACCCTAACTTTTGGGGATTTCTATCTCTTGAAATTGAAGGTTTTGAGAGGACTCCATGGATGAAAACTACCATACCTTTATCATAATTCCCAAAGAAATTTATTTGTAAAAGCTTGCTTTTGAAACCCTAGCTTGAATCTCCTTCTTTTTTTCAAGGTTCTAGAGAGATAATATTTAGGAGGAGATTTGAGTTCTTTTGGGGAGTTTGAAAGAATGAACTAAATGGGATGAATTTGGGGTTAAAAAGTCTTATATATGGGTCTTAGACTTAGGCAAAATAACGTAGTATAGGAACTAATTAATTAGAAAAAGACCCAACTACCCCTAAGTCAACTGTCAACTGCCACCGACTCACCAACCTACGGACCCAGTTGACGGGCCGTGGATGACCTACGGTCCATCCTGGTGAACCATGGTTGGTGGTCAGAGACTTTTTACTTGACCCACGACACCTTCATCGATGGATCGTGGATGGACCTATGGTCCATCTTGCACGTCCGTCAATAGATTCAAAGATTTTTTCCCTAACCTATGGCCACTGGACTATAGGGTGTGGATCGACCTACGGTCCCTTGGTCCTGTCGTGGTCTATCCCTGGATAATTCCTGAGGCACCCATCCACAGACTTATCTACGGTCTGTGGCCCATACCACGGGCCGTGGTTGGCCCTTGTTGATGGTACCTGGGAGTTTTGAAATCTGCTAACCTCCCTCTTTCAGATATAGGGTGTTACATAATACATGTCAACCCTTCCCCGATCCCTCATTTTCTCGATTGTTTTTTGGCATTAAGGTTGGTTTTTTAAATTCTTATTGTTAGTTTAAATTTAGAATGCATATAGGTTGTGGACTTGAGCCCTGTAACTTCTATTGTGTGCTTGCTTTTGATGGGTAGCATTGTATTGTTTGAACTGTACTGCGCCCATGTGATTTTGATTGTGAATACATGTAAAAATGTAGATCATGATTGTGGTTCTTAAGTTGTGAGATTAAGTTGCTAAATATGCTGGGTCTAGGCCTAATTGAATGTGGGTGAAGTTTGAGTAGCCTAGTGTTGACCCAATTACATGATTTTTCCCAATAATAGACTGGGTGCCCATTTTCTTAAGGGCAAATCGTCAATTAGTGCAATGCTTAGTGATAAATGGGCAAATCTGAGTACCCATGGGTAGAAGAACATATAAGTGGATTGTAATGTAAGGGGGAAACTCGTATTTGTTGTGTGTGTTTGTTTAACAATTAAAATTAGGTACTAGGCTGAACACATCATGTTCAATGAACTTGTCTTAGTTCACCAAGGAAGTTAGGATAATCTCCGAGTGATAACACTCAACTAAACTTCATCTGATTCTAACTTTAGGCGGTCACAATCAAGTATAAGCCCAAGAAAGAGTTGGGGTCGACCCCACAGAAAGTGATACGGTAGAGAATTCAATTACAAAGTGAAAAAGTGTTCTAATCATTTGTAGAAGTAGACATTTTAGAATCAATTAAAGTAAATGGTAGGGGTTTGACAATTAATGTCAATTGGGGGGATTAGAGTGAGCAATTAACAACTATGAAAACACAAGAGTAATCAAGTATAGAGGGATCCTTGGGGATGTGATCGATTAAAAGCCAATTTCGTTGTATGGGTGATTACTATTTAGTAAAAGTCGTTAAGTTTTAGTGCGTAGGCTAGGCTTTAAGTCTAACAACTATTTCTCAATCAACTATTATGAATCAAGCGAGCTTTCTCGAACCTCGACAAACCCAACAAATATGAACAACCCAAAACCTCAATTAATCTAGTCTTTCGACCTAGATTAGTAGGATTGAATTCAAACCCACTTTGTCAAGCTGAATCAACAATAACCCAATCACTACAATCATCAATTAATAATTTTAATTCTAAACCTCTTTCTCAAGCAAGCTTCGAATGCTAAGCTAGAACTGTATTTGCAACTACAATTGATTAATTAAAACTCAACTATTAATTGAACCCACTTCAAATCAACAATTAAATCAGTGAATACTAACATTCATAAGCTAATTAAAACATCCAATCATATAGTCACACCCCCAAGAATGGGGTTTTTAGCCAAACGTCATAAAAAGCAAGAAAATGTTACCAACTATGTTTACCATCAGCTTGGGTAACAAATTGCAAGTCTTTAAAATGCTCGAAATCAATTCACAATCAAAACCAACCATAAATTGCTACTAAAAAAGACTATAAACAATGTTCAGAGTGTTTTAGATAAAAACCGAGGATTAGAATGTGAGGGAACTCCTTGTCTTCTTTTTAAATTCCATTTATACGTTCCCAGATATTTAGCTTCGGAGACATTCGGTGGAATAAGTTGAGCTTCACCGACCAGCTCGACGATACGCGAAATGCTCCTTTCCATCGCCTTCTTGGCTTGACTCTTCACCACTTCTCTTCTGTGACTTTAGGCGTTATGGATTTCCATCGCCGATCCAATCGGCGCTTCGCCGAAACGTCACTTTCCTCGCTGCGTTGGCTCTTTCCTTGGGCTGGCCTGCTGTATCTTTTGGCGAGCTGAAGAGCCACTTGGCGACTCGCCGTGTTGCTTTGGCGAGCGTCAGCCTTGTTTTTCTTTAGCTTTTTCATCTTTTTCTCTCCTTTTTGCCCGGTAATGTCCTTGCCCTGCTCTTTTTCCTTCATTGCTGCAAATTAGCATTTTAACATCAGGTTAGAGCATAAAATAGGCATTGAGGATACTAAAAATCTGAATATTAATCCCTAAATGAGTCAAAATCCCTGACTCATCAACACCCCCAACTTAAACCTTTGCTTGTCCTTAAGTAAAATACAAGATCATAAGTTAAATATAGATATCTACATATAAGGGTACTCAAAACTCAACATGAATGCAAATGATGTTCAATCTACCCATGCAATGTTCAAATGTGCACTACAAGTTTCAAACTGTGACTAAACTTTATCAAATAGAACTCGAGCTTACAATGCTTCCTTCAAATGTAAATTCAAGCTCAACAAAAGTATATTAATGCCCTCACATCAATAATGATTCCATGCTCACACAAAGCTCATCAAAATTTCTGAATTTAGGAATCAAAAGGAACTTTTACACTCTCAAAGATAAACACATGCATGATTCTACCCATAGGCTTGCCCGTATTTTCCAATCAACATGACATTAAGCTCAATCAAGATCACAGAGGTCTTTCAAGGCTTGTAACGGGGCTGAGGGTAAAGGTATGATTATTTTGGCTTAGTGACTTCTACCGTCATGAAGCATGGCATGTATTTCACTTTTTGCCTTTTCTTTCACTCTTATTTATTTTCACAATCAACCTTATGTTCTTTTAAGCATGATTCATTGGACACCCCATTCCTTTAATCCATTGCACAAACTTTATTGCAACATCTTTTACCTTTTCAATCTTTTTCTTCTCTTTTATCTTTTTTTATTTATATGAAGGGGTTCCATCTTTTTCAACATAATCCATCAAGGGAAATTTTTTACAAACTTCTTGACCTTCCTCCTTTTTTACAATACCCCCAACTTAGGCTTTTGGCCTAAGTTGACTATTCAAAAGGACGAATTCTTCATGAAGGTTTTAGGTGATGGGGAAAAGAGGTCAAATGTGCTCATGTTTCATCTAAAGAAAACGTTAGGCTTAAATGGTGCCAATCTAGGTTCACATTCTCACAAGATGCTTACAAAGAGGAAAAATAGCAATTCGGTTCACTCTCCATAAATTATGCCTAAGATCATCTCTATCATTCGCCTACATTAGTCAATTGGATCAACGGGGAAAGTTATAGGTATTACCAAGCACATATTTCGAGATGAATCCACCATACATGGCATTCAACACAATCATCAAACAAGATTCTATAATTTTAGCTCACGTGCAACTATCATCACAAGATTTATTGCAATAATCGACCAGTCACAATGAGATGCTAAGAGTTCACACATGACTTATGCAACTCAAATTCGCCTTATTGGAATTACAAAAACATATCATTCAATTAGGAGCACTTATCAAGTCATCGGTATTGATCGCAACCGATACTCAAATATGCAAGAGAACAACCACATTCACAAACATCAAGAGGTGAATTTTTTAATTTGGGTTAAAAACCAACACATTAAAATTAAAGACCAAAAACTGATAGTCACAAAAAGTAAGCATTCACAAAAAGCTATCAAAAACAAATTATCCACAAAAACAACCCAAAATAGGCAAGTATGAAGATACCTCAGCCCACCAATCAAAACTTGCAATTGTCTTCAATGCGAAAGAAATAAAAAGTCTAGAAATAAAGCTGAAAAAGAGTCAAGATCCCCCTATCAGGCTAAGCCTGAGGTGAACTCTGCACATCTGAGACTCTCAATATGGGCATCCGTGCTCGACTTAGCTCCATCATGCGCTGCACTAGAGCCCACCATCGATGTACCCCGAAGTCTCCATGGATGTCTGCAACATCGCACCCTCTAGGCCCTCACAGTCATCATATACCGCTTCATCACCAGTACCAAGCTCCTTCTCATCAGTCTCGGGAGCATCAAACTTGGAATCATCATCAGCCATAGCAATATCTTTGATTGTAGTAGCTGGAGGGATCTCAGAAATGGCTGGCAACTTTGTACTCAGGAACTCGAGAAGGTCCACCGTGCCGGAAAACATAGACAAATCCATGAATTTAAGCTCATCCACGTCACGTCTAAAGCTAGTAACATCAGCTCTCAAAGCCATCACATCAACAGACTGGTGTCCACTCTGCTCACATGCCTCCACTATCATAGTGAGGGCATCTAATGACAAGAAATATGCGGTGATCTACTTCCAGTGCTCTCTTAACTCAACCTGGATAGGATCTAAGGTAGCAGCAATGCCCCTTTTAATCATCTCGAGGACATCAACCTCTACCCGGGAGGCACGTACATAAGTAGATTAGGCCAAATGGCCCATCTTGAACCATATAAGCTCGGTCAATGGTGGTCGGGATGTAGTAATAGAAATAAGAGCATCAACAGAAGAAAGAGGTACAATGGTAGAAGTACCAGGGGTACCTGAAGGCTCGTCGGCCTAAGTAGGAGGGGCTTTATCTGTCTCTAGCATCTCCATGTCAATAATTGGGAAAGTGTCCACTGGTGCAACTCTTCGACTCTCAGCCTTGTCTCTAGTGTACTCGACCTTAATCCTTCAGATTAGAGAAAGTAGGAGTCACTTCCACATCCATCTTCTCCACTAAAGGAACTCAGGCACACCGACACATCTCCGTGATCAAAGCCAGGAATGGGAGTGAAGTCTGACTCTGCTTGGCCCTTAC
Organism: Solanum piurae; assembly: GCA_029582685.1. Classification (NCBI taxonomy): domain Eukaryota; kingdom Viridiplantae; phylum Streptophyta; class Magnoliopsida; order Solanales; family Solanaceae; genus Solanum; species Solanum piurae. Next base: position 14,704 of record JAJOOO010008083.1, on the reverse strand, counting down.
GGTCATCTCTGCTCAATAATCAGCCCAAGATTTAGTCTATCCCCGTCGATTATGGATCCCAATAAGGCCGCCTTCGAATGACAAAGTTTGGACTCGTTCTGTGAAGGCATCAAAGTGTTGCTGACAAATCGGAACCAATACCGAGCAGCCATATTCAAGTCCTTTTTCTATATCTAAAATACTGGCTCGATCCATGGCGGTGTGATGTTAGAGACCAGAGGAGGCAACCACCCCTTCAAGTCATCTAGAGTGTTCTTTTGTATCTGATCCACCAAGACATGGATCACGTTCATTGTACACCCTAGCACCTCATTAATGTCAATGCTTCTGCATTTCACTCTTATTTCCCTCACCATTAATTATCAATTGGTGTAAATGAGCTGGTCTTCTTTTTCCCCTTTGGCACCAACTTCCCATACTCAACATAAAACTCTCAGACCCAGAAAGGTATGTGGGAGCCTCTGGGCCGTATAAAGATCTCAAAATTGGGGAACTTGATCGTGTTTCACACTTATGGGTACCTTTCCATCAAACCATTATTAGACAACCACTTGTCTTCCAGAATATTTCTTAGTTCGGCAACCTTCAGTCTGTTCAATCATTAGGGAGGAGGTGCCTATACATGTGACATTTGAGGCACCTGCTAAACCATCTGTTCTAGAGGTGGAGGAGGTGTAGGATTCACTGGTATCCTGGCTAGATCATGGAGCCCTTTAGACTGTATCTCAGCTCGCCTCCTCCACAAAATATGATAAGCCTCTGGCTCACATACGGAGATTGTCGATAATCTTGATCTGGACCTTGAGTTACCCTCACTGTCTGGCTCTTATATGGTGATGTGGGTGTCAGAGATGCCCACGCTATCGGAGCTCTCCTCAGTCGGACTTGGCTCTACAGGACCCTTGCCTTTCTTTGTGTTCTTGCCCCAAGTCAGAGGAAGTTTAGCTTGTGTAGCTTGTGAGGGAGCAACACCCTCATTAATGACTATACCATGTACTCACTTTTGGGGTGGTTGTTAACCTTAGGTTTGTCCATACCTGCAAAACAACATAGAATAAAGCAACACGTTAGAAATAGTTCAAGAAAAATATCAAAGTTTAAAAACTTGCAGGAAAACTCGCCGAACAGTTCGATAAGCTAAGTCGGGATCGCCGAATGTTACAAAACAACACTTCACAGAAATCAATACAAGTCGGTGATGTCCAGGGCATTTCTGTGATTCACCGACACCATTCGGTGAACTAAAGGTAGCTCGCTGAATGTTACATAATATTTCCTAAAATTGGGGCTTAGAAACGGTGATCTAAAAGACATTTGACGAGTCACCGAGTGAACTCGACGATCTCAGGCGTATCGCCAAATGTTACAAAATACAATAATCAAAATTGAAGAATAAAAAGATAATCCAGGAGTCAAATGGCGAACCACCGAGCCATTTAACGAGCTCGACTAAGCTCATCGAAAGGTCCTTCGTGACTGTTTTTGACCCCAACCTCCAATTTCTAACCCACAACACACGATAATGAAATTAACCTACTATTCTATGCAATTAAGCCCAGACCTATACCAATAATGACCTCGGGGTACTCAGACTTCCCATGATTCATCCAAAATTGAACTATCAACGTCTTTTGCCCTTTAGAATAATATCACCCACTCTATTAATCAGAAAAATTAGTCAATCGGTAAAACTTGGGTTACTCAGACTTCACCCACAACAGACCCAACACACAAATTACACACACTCACAAATTCAATAAATTTAAAACATGGAATTCACCAACTATCGGCTAAACACAAACACAAACACGAAATAATAGTTTCCCATACCTACAATCAACGAATTACACAAGATTAAGTAATCAATTCAATAATTATATGAGCATGCATCGAAAACTAAGCTGAGTTCAAGACACCAACCTCAAAAAAGAGACAGAAATGCTAGGCTAGTGAGTACAAAATTGAACATGCAAGAGTCCCCCGAGTAATTGATCCCCCACACAAAAACAACGAGCAAAATACATTCGATAAATGGAGTGCAGGATTGTAAAAGTTGGAAAATATGAAAAGAAATGGAAATTTGAATTCAAAATGGTTAAGATCCCTTTTTGACCCTTTAGTTCACTCCCTAGTGGATGACGCCAACTTATGTCGCCGACCATTTGGCGATGCATCGAGTGGTTCTTTTTCCCGCCAAATTTTAGAAAAATCCAGCATTTTGGTTTGTCAAAAATGGCGATCCAGATCGAGCTCGCCGACCTGTTAGGCGAGTCACTGGCTGGTACCTAAACTCTCCTAATTGCCTCTTTTCCCAAAATTTCAAATTTTCAAAATGCACATTGAACACCCGTTATTTAAACAACAGCTTTAAAAACTAAAAACTTGGGTTGCCTCCCAAGAAGTGCTTTATTTAACATCGTGGAACGACGAAGATGCGCTTTCAAGCTTTATTCTTTGGGTTAACCATGGTATCACTTTGTAGACCCCCTTTTTGCATTGGGTTTAAATGAGACAAGACTTGACCCATCTGTGTTTCCAGCTGCTTGATGGACATCGAGTGAGAAGTAACCATCTAGTTCAGAGAAGAGACGTCATCTTTCATTTCTTTTAGCGCCTTGTCTGATCCTTCTACTTTGTTGAGAATACGCGCAAGCATATCTTGTGTGCGGAAATTTTCAGGATTAGCCCTTTGCTTTTTTGGCTTTTGACACTCGTGCGGGGGTACACAATTATCCTTGTCGCCATCCCGCTCCCTCCAGCTTGTACCACAGTCACATAATTCCTTATCATTGTCTTTCCAACCTTCATCGCACTCTCTATTCCAACCTTGGTTCCCGCCCGACCTTGTATAATTTTGGCAGAAACCTACTCCTTGATTTACTAGAAAATGTACTTCTTCATTGTACATAACTTCAAAGTGCTAATCATCAGGATTTACTCTACTGATTCCAAGTGCATTCAAAATCTTAGAACCACTTTCCATGACATTTTTCGATAATAGATCCATTTAGGTCATCATCTTAGCCATGTTTTCATCCCGCTCTTGGTCTTTTTCTATTTGTTCCTTTGTCATCCTGAAGTTCAAAGAAAACACTTGATCTTCCCTAATGTACCAAGCATGGTTAATCTTTGCCATCCCGTCAAAGAAGAGTAGATGCTAATTCAAACGGTTGTTGCATGATTCCTCCTTTAAAGATATGGTCAGCCACACCTTTGTTAACTGAATCTAGACTCCGATAGAAGTATTGTAACAACACATTTTTTGGGAGCCCATGAGTTGGACATTGGAGAAACAACTGATGAAACCTTAACCATGTCTCATGAATTGGTTTACCATCCAATCGTTTGAAGTTCTGAATATTATCTCTCAATGCCATCATCTTCGAAGGAGGGAAAAACATTATATAGAACGCATCAGTGAGATCTTCCCAAGAAGTAATTGAGTCCCTTGGTAGGTCGGCTAACCACTTTTTTTCCTCCCCCATTAGAGAAAAAGGGAACAAAAAAAGTCATACCAAATCCTGAGTGATATTCTTGAAGGAAAATGGAGCAAACACATCCACAAAATTTCGGATTTGGTCATGGGAATCCTCATGAGCCAGTTCTCCAAACAAACCCTCATTTGTAGCAATTGCAACATAGTGTTAGTCATATGAAATACCGCACCCACTGATGAGTCCACAAATCTGACTCATTTAGGGATTTATTTTAATAGAAATAGTGTCCTCAAATTCTTATTTTGTCTCAATATCTGATGAAAACTATTAAGTTTCAGGTATTTGAAGTTTTAGCGGAATCATGGACACTTAGGCGCAAAAAGGAACAAAAAGGCTAGAAAGAACGTAAAAACTGAAGCTGAACTTCGCCAATCACTCTTGGCGAATCACCGAAGGGAAGAACACCACCCTTTGTTCCTGTACGCGAAGCCCTGAAGGTAGTGGATCAAAAAGGCGATGAAAGGAGCAGTCGGTGCTTCGCCGAACAGTTTCGCAAAGCAATGCCATACCGCCCAATGGTCCAGAACACAAACATGTTGAAGGCAAAGCACAAAAGGTGATGAACCAGAAGAAGGGAGATTCACCGAGTCATTTGGTGATCGCGACTAACCTTGCCGAATGGTCCGCCGCAGTACTAAATCTGAAAACTATAAATACTAGCCTTAGTTATTATATTTAAAGGCCCAAACATTATTGTTAATTTTCACTTTTAGAACAACAATTTTAGTACTTTTTACTCTCAAGTTTTGAGAGGGCTTTGGAAACTTGAAGAAAGGAGTTCATCTTCCCCAAGTTGGAAGTGGGTCTTCTCTATTCTTCTTCCTTTGCTTAAATCAATGTTTAATTTCTTATACCCATTTGATTTCACTAAAATTTTAGGTATATTTTGTTATTTCTTGATGTGTGGCTAAAAACCCCCATTCTTGGGGTGTGATTTAGAAAATATGTGATGATATTATTGTTGGGTCTTGCTTGCTGATAGGTTAGATATATTTTAATGGTGATTTCACCTAGTGGTTCTGGTTTAATTTAATGGGTTTGTAGTTTCAAATACAAAGCCACCTATATGTTTTCGGCTTGCCCGAGAGGGAGGTCGCGAAACCAAGACCAATAGACTGATGGCCTAAGCAGTGGGTCGACATGAGGTTCAGCCCGAGAGGGTGAGCCCTAGACCCATATCCTAACACTCAGCTCGAGAGAGTGAGTGGGGTAAGGCCTAGGATGGTCTTCATGCTGTAAATGGGTTTCCGAGAGGAACACATTTGAAATGGGGTAAATTGCCCGAGAGGGAACTTATTTCCATCTAAAGCTTAGCCTAGTCACTATTATCTTGTAAATTTCCTATCAAAAGCATGTACAAAACCATTTATCTCAACTTGTATTGCGGTCACACCCCAAGAAATCTTCCCCATACTTGATTTTCTTGTTAATTTTTTTGTTTTTACTTACTTGTGACAAAAACCCCAAATTGATATTTGATACTTTTGTGTCCTCCCTTTGACTTACAATGTTTTTAATCGTTAATTTCTTTAGCTACGACTAGTTAGAACTAGATTTTATTTTTCTATTAATTCTCAAAACCGCTCCCTTGGGACACGACCCCAACCCTTGGTTGGGTTACTATATTATCGAAGATCGTAGACACTCGAACCGTAGTTAGTGTCGTTGGTCACGATAAGCATCAAAATGGCGCCGCTGCCGGGGAGTGGTGTTACTTGGGAAGTTTTAGTTAAGTTGAATTTTGTTCTTGTTAGTTATAGTGAAACTTACTTAATTTTTAGTTTTGTTTAGCTTGTTTGTGTGTTGAAACAGGAAGAATGAGTGTGAATGATGACAAAGGTCCCAAATGGACCAAGTGCTATCTTCTCTCTACCCATAGCCAAAAGAGGGGTGGCCTTATGAAAATGAGGCAAACCTCACTAATGGAACTTGAGTGAGGAGTTGCGTCGTGCCACGACGTTAAATAAGGCGCTTCTTGGGAGGCAACCCAAGGTTTTATTGCTTTATGTTTATTTTAGAAATAATGGTGTGTTTGTTGTGCATGTTTAAATGAGGAAAGTGTTGGGAAAATGCAGATTGGCGAGCAAATGATCTAGTCGACGTATCGCCGAAGAGGTCGGCGTGCCTGACCTGATCCGTCGTTTGGCTCAACACAATTTCAACTCGGAGCCTATAAAACTCGGCGAGCTCAAGAACAGTTTAGTGAATCGCCAACCCGATCGGCGACCACGATTAAGACTGTTGTCTTGACCCCCAAGAAACTGAAGATCCTATAGAAATCGGCAGGGTAAGTGACCACTCGGTGAATCATAGAGTGGATCAGCGAGTGAGATTAATGTCGTCGAATGGGTGCGTACTGGACAAGTCTAAATGGCCAAAGGTTTTAAAGTTTAAAACTCCTCACTTTTGCTCGCTTTCAAACTTGACAAACTCACACCTAGTTAGTATTTTCTATATTTTTGCTTTCCATAAGTATTTTGGTTGTTGATGGGTGCTCGGACCTTGGATCACTTTGCCTCCTAGCATTTCAATAATTATTAATCGACATAAACAGTTGGTTTTCCAAACCCCAAGATTATTTTATCGATTTTGTACTCATTTGCAATGATCTTATCTTAGTGATGTGTGCTAGGCCTCTCCAATCTTAATTGTTTTTGCTTATGCTTGTGAAAATCTTCCCCGTAGTGTTTATATTGTTAAACTCCCGTATTTTTATGCCCTAAAACCGGTTAAATCTTATGGGGTTGTGCTTGCATGTTGTTTAGTCTAGCAGGGAGAAGTCTGAGTATCCCGAGATATGGTAAAGACCAATATTGTCATGCTACCCCATAAAAGAGTACAGGGTATGTGGACACCCAATTTTGACCGACCTATAACCCTTTCGGGAGTGCCATACGATTAAATACAATATTTTTAAAAGCATAATTCGGGTCTAAAATTTTAATCAATTTTGTCTAAATATTATATTTAAAGTATGAATAATTTATAAAAATCATTGTAATTATTATCTCCTTTAAATTATTTTATTTAAATTATTATCGATAGTTATTATTCAAAATAATTACTTTACTTATTTTGTCTAAGTGTTTTTAAAAGTGTGTTTAATTATAAGAAAATGTTTTAATTGTGTAGTATTTAATTTATTGAATAGCATTCCTTCATCTTCCTCCAAGTTATTTAATTTCTAGCCCATTCTATCCTAATTCGTTGCAATTCTAGCCTATTCAATTCCAATTGTATTTCGATCATAGCCACCCTTTCATTTCAATTCTAGCCAATTTCATTTCAATTTTAACCATTTCAAATTCAATTCAATATGATGTTAAAATTTTAGCTTTTAATCTTGACCGTTATTAATCCTAGATTGAATCCTAGCCCTTCATCTCTTATGAAATCAACGATCCTGATTTAAATCTCTAAGCCTTCCTATTTTAACCTAAAAGACTCCTAACCCTAACTTTTTCTTCCATTCCTCTCTTCTCCAAAATTAGCATCACAGACCTCCTGGGTCCTCACCGTCTTCCGGCGAGAAATCACAATTGTTGGCGAAGCCAGCAGCCGCTGGCCACCGCCGCTCCTCCCTCGTCTTCCTCTTCCCTCTTCTCATCGACCTCTCTCTTCCTTCTCCTTTTTCCCCCTCATTTCCTCCTCTTATCCGGCGTGGACGAGCCGAGCAACCAGCACCGAGAGCATCCAGGCAAGGCAAACAACAGCTCCGACCGGTGAGAGGATGGCGAACAGGCAGTAGACGTAGCTCCGGTGAACACGACATCAGTAGCAGCAGCTGCCGGCAACAACAACAGATCAGGCGAGGCTCAAGTTTTTGGGATTTTGTACATAACAAATCTTTTCAGATCCGCCCGGGTTTGGTTTCTAGTTCATTTTATCATTCTCAGTCTTTTCCTCATTTTTGATTTAGTTGAACTGTTTGTCTAATGCCCGATTCGATTTGTTTTAGTATTACATGTTGGTTGTTGATTCTTAGAGAAGCATATTTGAGTTGTGATTTTACTATTCAAAATCCATGATTATTGCTCCTATTTGCCCGTGTTCGAGTGGAACTTCATTGAATTAGTACGCAGATTTTAGACTCTAATTGATGGGTTTTCGCTGTTTTCTTCATTTATATTAAAATCGCTACTTCGTGGATTATCTTTGACTGATTTCCTCCCTATAAATCGTGATTTTATCTTAGTGAATTAAGAGTCAGTGTTATCTTTGCTTAAAATATTTTTTTGTGGGTTTCCTTGACTTCTGGAATATTGTTGTTAGTCGGATTGATTCTAGCATAAATAGCACTTCGATATATGTGGATTCATTAATTTGTTAATTATCGAATCATATTTGCTAAGATCCCTTAAATCTGGCAATTTAGCTAATTGTTTGGTCAAACTGCTCCTTTGCTTTGATTTAAATTTTAGTCTATTATTAACCTTTATTGTTGGCCCTTAATTAACTTAGTTTAGTTTGCTGGACCTTCCTATCTATGGTAAGTTTGGATTAACGAGCAAAAGCGTGTGCTATTTCTTTTCTTATAATTTTCTACTGTTGATTTTAATAGTAATTGATAGTGCTGCAAATTGATCCCTCCTTCCCTTTATATTTGTCTTGACTGATTCTTACTTGTCATATTTATAGTAATCCCTGAACAAGTGAATATTTTGATTGGTGCATAATTTATGGTTGTCTTTAAATTAATGTCATTCGACCGTTTGATTTTTTTTACTGGTTGTATTCCTTTACCTTATTTAGGAATTTTGTTATTTTAGAAAAAAACATAAATTAAGTTTGGACCGATTCAGTCCTTATCTAATAAGGAAAACTTTTTAAATTAGAAAAATATTCTTTCCTTCCATGATTGTCTTTTCCGAAACTATAAAAGAGACATCCTCTCATTATTTTAGATGCGGACATTTATGGCTTACACTCTAAAAAAAAATGACTAAAAAAATATATTACTCTCTACTCTAAAAAAAAAAAGAATTATTTTTTTCCTGTAAACATTAAAGCTCCTCTCTGCTTTCTATTTTGCTATGTTCGGGTCGGTTATTGGATTAAGTATGGATCTTCATTGTTGTTTTCTTTTACTGCATAACTGGTTAGTATCCTTTATACATGTTTAATTTCTGTTCTGTATCGTCTTAGTTATCTTAAGCCCAAAATTGGGTATTAATAAATAAAAGGAAGCATCTGGGTCAGTTTTCTTCTACCCTATTATGTGTGATATTATATTTTGCTTGAATGAATTGTTTGTTCGAATCTGGTGTGTATTCTCTGAGCTATTCTGTAATTAGTTTATTGTACTATCCATTCACTCTTCCACTTTAGTTTAGCAGGCTGAATTTAGTTCCGGGAGTTTGAAGAGTTGCCTGGGATGGGTCATTGGGACAACATTTTTTTTATAATATTTGTATTTGGTATTATGGTTCTGTAATAATTTTTGTTGTAAACTCTAATTCTCTCTCTATAAATATGAATAACTTGGGGATCGTCTAAGAGGGGAGGGAAAGTACGTGCTAATTGTTTAGTTATTTACTTCATTTTCTTTACGTTTGATTGTTTAAAAGTCTGCATCTGTTGATCACCCAAAGCCTTGTGAGCATGTTCAATTATGTGTCCGTCTATACTTTGTTAAATCTGGAATTCCTTGCCAACGTCTGGAAAAAAAATGCTTATGTGGTAATATTTGTGCTATTGTTTACTGCATGCTCAACTAACCATATTTAGTAATTTTAAGCATGTTAATAGTTTTGAAATAATTAACTCCAATAACTTATGCATGTTGAATCAAATTAGAATAATTTTAGCCCTTTAATTAGTTAGTGTTAATAAAACCTTGTTTGTTAATATTTTTTTAGCATGCTAATAAATCTAAAAGAAAAGAAAATCTGATGTGTCTGTCTTGATTGTTATCTGTTAATGTGATTTGTTTAATTAATCATTGTATTATTTTACCTAGACTTCATGCCTATAGGTTTTGTCTGAATATCATTATCATTTTCAGCATGTTCTACTTAGAAATCATGATCATAAGGATTATTCTTACTTTACATGTTTTGGGCTTAGAAATCATGCATATAGGTTTAAAACTTTGTTACATATTAGATAGACACCATGCCTATAAAATTTAAATATCGCTCAATATATCATTCGGGTGTAGAAATCATGCCAATAGGTTGAAGATTTGTTCTTTACTTAGAAATCATCTCCATAGGGCTTAACTAATAAAATTGGTGTCTAAATAATGTCCGTTTGTTTTAATAACTCAAGCTTGCCATTTAATAAATCAAATTCTAATTAATTTGCTAATAAAATTTCAGCATATCAATTACTTAAGACTGCATGACTATAGGCTTCTAATAAGCTCATGATTATTTTCTGCTCACTGCTAATATTTTCTGCATTTGTAACATATTTTGGCACTTGAAATAAATTAACTAGTTGCCAGCATGCTATTTAAAATCTACACTATTTGGTTATTATCGCATGTAATTAATCAACCAACATGTTTATCACTTAGATATCATGTCTATAGGCTTCTACTAAATTTTAGCATGCTTTAAAAATACAAATAAATCAGTTTTGAATATTCTCTACTCAAAATAGGTAATTTCTACTTTAATAACTGCTACTATTTTCTGTATTTACTACGTGTTTGTCCTGACTAAAATCAGATACTGATTAATTTCTGCAATAACATTTAAATCTGCTACTGTTTTCAAATCTTTCTGTTTGTGTGATCACTTTCCTGCTATATTTTAAAATCAAATAAATAAGAATCTGTTATGTCATTAATTCCCCCCCTCTTTAAAATCAGTTGAACACTAATTCTTCATGAATACTTGTTCTGCCACTTAAATTAATTTTCTGCGTCTGCCACTTGCTGCCCCGATTAAATCTTGCTCGCATTAATGAATTCCTGCACTGTTTTGCCACTTAAAATCAGCTATTGATTAATTTCTACATCTAATAAATTGTTTGCTACTTAAAATAAAAATTGGCATTAATAATCTGATCAACTATTGCTCTAAAAAATTATGTCATGCATCTGTGATAATTTTTTCTGCCACTTTTAAAAATTAGTTAATAACTACATTTAATTATTTTCTGCATGTGTAACAATTTTTTTCCCTCTTAATTTATTAATTATATTGTTAATGTGTTTATGTGCATACACTCAGCATGCGACCTTATTCACCTTACTTGTGTTTGCTAGCATGTTAATAACCTAATCTAGAGGCCAATATGAGATTTACGTGCTAAATGCTTGTCCTATTTGTTTGACTTGGTGTCTAGGGGCCCTATTTAAAAGAATATATTTTATTTTGGTCTAAATCCACCCTAATAGTAGTCCAATGCCTCTTTGATTTTAAGCGGGGATGATAGGCACCTTCTAGGACGTTATGCATGTGGTGGTGGGGGTAAGGGTAGTTAGGCCCCACGGAGATGATGATATCGACTCAGGCTCAAAGCGAAAAACCTTGGTTTTGTCTGACCCTACATGAAAGCCTATCAGAAAAATAAATAAAGAAAAGTCGAGTGCTGATTCGTAAAGTCCTTCAGAGTCTCCCTTTCCTTTTGTCACTTTATTTTTTTATAATTATAATTGTTTGGGGTAGCTTAAATAAAAAATATAAAAATTATTTGCTTATCTACTTGTGCAAGTTATGTTTCCTCGCTTATCTCTTTATTAAATTGTTTATTATTTATTTATTATTATATTATCACTTAGTCTTTCATGCTTAACTAATTAATTAAAATAACCGAAGTATTCTTAATTTTTAAATATTATGTTATCACCTAGTTTTTGCATGCTTAATTAATTAAAATAAGTAAATTGATCTTAATTGCTTAATGTTAGTTATCACCTAGCAAAGCATGTTTAAAATAAATAATTAATAAATGAAGTGACTTTAATTGCTTCTTGTAACCCCCACATATATTGCATGAGATACGGCCGAAATCCACATTTGTGGACCTCGAGGGATGCCTAACACCTTCCCCTCGAGGTAATTTGAACCCTTACACTGATCTCTGGTTCGTTGACCTTAGTTAGACTTAGCTTGGTTAGATAGGTGCCCTAACGCGCCTTTCTTCGTTAGGTGAGGACTTTTCAATCCAACCAAAGCCCCAAAGAATTGTTAGGTCGAAAGTCCATTTTTTGCGAGAAAAATGAGGCGCGACAGGGTATCACTATAAATGAAGGGGGATCAAATCCTCCAAAGAAAGGCAGACAAGAACCTCCACCTGGAGATAAACGCAAGGATATGAGGGCCTTACTGAGACAGAAGAGGCCATGGTAGATGTTGTTTTGCAATCTTCTTTGACGGATACATCCATAGCAGCTCCTAGTGGATCTAGTACTGCTGGTCCTTATGAGGTAAACCGGGTACAGAAGCCTTAGTCCAAACTTATGCACCGGGACACTGATGCCCAGACAGATAGAGCGACTGGGTAGACATGACTCCCTCTTTACCTCCCTCTCTGTCTTACATTATTTTACTTTTAGATATTTCCGTTCGCATTGGAGGACAAATGATTTTTGTTTGTGCTGCGGTGAGGCCTATCTTTGTGCATATTAGTTTTGTTTATATATTGGGCTTTGAGCTAAATTCGTGTTATACACTGCTTTTTGTGGATGGTTTGATCTTGTGGCTCCTTGCTTTTAATTGTAAATGATTTTTGACCTTTCCGAAATTTTTTTTGCCATCTCTTGTATGCGTAGAATGTGGTTGTTCTCTTGAAAATTTGAGTATCGGTTTTGATCAATACTGATGACTTGGATAGTGCTTATAATCGAGCAAACATGAATGTGCGGCTACAATGAGGTCAAATGAATTGCATAGACAATATGTAAACTCTTTGCATCTCGTTGTGACTAGCCAATGATCAAATCGAGTCTCTTGTGATGATCATTGCACACTAGAAAAAGTGTGGAGTCTTGTTTGACTTATAGTGTCAATGCCTAGTGTGATGAGCTTACTTGTGAACTATGCATGATGGATCCTAGAATTTGCCCCGTTGGTCCGGTCAACTAAGTGATGCTATCTCTTGATATTATCTTAGGCAACTTCTAAGAGTGTGAGCCAATTTGACATATACATCTTGTGTGGCCTACCTTGTGAGTGTGTGAACCGCTTTTGAACACCCCTTGAGCCTTACCTTTATTTGGAAGAAACTTGATGCAAACATAACCTTTCTTTATCCATTACCCATAATCCTCATGAAGTTGTGGTTTGTTGAATAGCTAACTTAGGCCAAAATACTAAGTTGGGGGTGTGGTGAAAAGAAAGGGTAAATCAAGAAGTTCAAGAAAGTCCTTCTTACCCATGGTTTTGAGAAAAATGGAACCCCTCCATACAAAAAAAAGAGGAAAGAAAGAAAGAAAAAGAAAAATAATGAAAAAGAAGTGGAATAAAGTTGTGAAAATACAAAGAAAATGGGGTTTCCAAAAAATCCATGGGAAGTGAATAATAGGATGACTTATGAGCACTAAAGAGAATGTTGAAGGAATAGGAAATGAGGTGTTATGAGCACCACATTTCGTGAGGATGAAAGTCAGAAAGCCTAAATGACCATACATTTGCACTAAGCCCCATTACAAGCCTTGAAAAGACCTGTTTGATCTTTAGTGAGCTGAAACAAATGTTGATTGGAAAATACGGGCAAACCTATGTGTGAAAGCATGCATTGTGTTCTTCTTTGAGAGAGTGAGTGTTGCATCTGATTTTGAAGATTTAAATTGTGAACCATTGTGTGATTATGGAATCATTCTTTTTGTGAGGGCATTTGAACACTTTGGTTGAGCTTGAACTTGAAATTGAAGAAAGTATTGTGAGCATGAGGTTTTTTGATATTGGTGTGTTACAACTTGAATCTTTGGGTACACATTTGATCTTTTCATAAGTAAATTGAGTCTTGTTGTGTGCATTCATGATTGAGTCTTGTGTAGCACTGTTCAAGACACTCTTTTTGAACGACTAAACTTGAGTTTGCTTGAGGACAAACGAAAGTTTAAGTTGGGGGCGTTGATGAGTCCACAAATCTGACTCATTTAGGGCTTTAGTTTAATAGAAATAGTGTCCTCAAATGCTTATTTTGTCTCAATATCTGATGAAAACTATTAAGTTTCAAGTATTTGAAATTTTAGCGGAAGCATGGACACTTAGGTGCAAAAAGGAACAAAACGGCTAGAAAGAACGCAAAAACTAAACACTGAGCTTCGCCAATCACTCTTGGCGAATCGCCGAAGGGAAACACTCCGCCTTTTTTTCCAGTACGCAAAGCCTTGAAGGTAGTGGATAAAAAGGCGATGAAAGCAGCAGTCGGCGCTTCGCCGAACAGTTTTGCGAAGCAATGCCATACTGCCAAATGGTCCGAAACACAAATATGTTGAAGGCAAAGCACAAAAGGCGATGAACCAGAAGAAGGGCGATTCTTCGAGTCATCCGGCGATCGCGATTAACCTTGCCGAATGGTCCACCGCAACACTAAATCTAAAAAATATTAATACTATCCTTAGTTATTATTTTTAAAGGCCCAAACATTATTGTTAATTTTCACTTTTAGAACATCAGTTTTAGTACTTTTTACTGTCAAGTTTGGAGAGGGTTTTGGAAACTTGAATAAAGGAGTTCATCTTTCCCAAGTTGGAAGTGGGTCTTCTCTATTCTTCTTTCTTTGTTTAAATCAAGGTTTAATTTCTTATACCCATTTTATTTCACTATCATTTTAGGTGTATTTTGTTATTTCTTTATGTGTGGCTAAAATCCCCCATTCTTGGGGTGTGATTTATCAAATATGTGTTGTTATTATTGTTGGGTCTTGCTTGCTGATAGGTTAGATGTATTTTAATGGTGTTTTCACCTAGTGGTTGTGGTTTAATTTAATGGTTTTGTAGTTGAAAATACAAAGCCACCTATGTGTTTTCGGCTTGCCCGAGATGGAGGTTGCGAAACCAAGACCACTAGACCGATGGCGTAAGGAGTGGGTCGAAATAAGATTCAGCCCGAGAGGGTGAGCCCTAGTTCCATATCCTAACACTCAGCTCGAGAGAGTGGGTGGGGTAAGGCGTAGGCTGGTCTTCATGCGGGAAATGGGTGTCCGAGAGGAACACATTTGAAATGGGGTAAGTTGCCCGAGAGGGAACTTATTTCCATCTAAAGCTTAGCCTAGTCACTATTATCTTGCAAATTTCCTATCGAAAG
>JAJOOO010008081.1:0-27112 GCA_029582685.1 Solanum piurae | reverse complement strand
AAATACTTTGACTAATTGAATATAATCGTGGGTTAAAGTAAAGTCTAAACCATTTTCCTCGTGGGATCGACCCCAACCTACAAGTTGGGTTCTTTACTTGATAACGATCGCTTATGCTTCTTTAGTGAGGTGTAATTTGAGCGTATCATATACCAAAACATTAACATTTCTCACTTCTTTGGAGGAATTTCCTTCTCCAACTCACATCATTCTCATTACAACATCATAAGGCAATTATGAAAATCTTTTCAAAAACACATTTAGGCATACTCAACAAGTCAACTAGTGAACCATTTAGGTAACTCATTATAGATGCATATCAACATGAGGAACACAATCATGAAAACTCATTTTCTCATATAAACATAAATCTCATCAAAACATGCATAACATAAGGAGATCATGGAAATACATTTTATCACACATGACTCCAAAACATGAAACAAGCTACAAGGAACTCTTGGTCTCAAGCTTGAAAAGGAATAGAAGGAAAGATATAACGATATCAAAACTCTCAACAACCTTACTATTCAACATACTATCCCCCACTTAGGAACTATAACTTACCGGTGCCTTCATCCGGATAAGCTCCTTTGTCCTTGTTAGCTTGAAGCACATAGAAACAGTTTCTCTTTGGGGCATTAGGATCCGGGCCATCAAGAGAAGCTTGTTTGTTCTCTCTCCCTTTTGTCGAGAGTGTTTGGAAATCTCTTATCTTTTGACCCTTCTTTCCACACCCAAAGAACCCATCGGTGCCGACAAGGCACTTACCCAAATGTTGCTTCCCACATTTGACACATAGAGATCTTTCGAAAGAAGAACCACTTCCATTCCCTCCTTAAGAGTTAGGGTTAGACACCCTATCCTTGTTATCCATTGGGGAATCTTGGTTGTAGTAACTATTTTTGGACCTTCGTTGACTTTATTCATCGGGCCTAGCTCTTTTTGCCTCCTTATTCATTTTCTTAAGTTTCGTCTCCTCAATTTGTTGAGCATATACCATGAGCCTTGAAATATCCATGTCATGATGGAGCATTGCCGTATGTCATTTTTCTTCAACCAAACCGGACACCCTCATCACAAACTTATTCATTCTAGCCCTCGAATTTGCCACTAAGATTCGAGCATATTTGTATAGTTGGGTGAACTTAAGAGAATATTCCTTCACACTCATACCCCCTTGATAAAGGTTCGTGAATTCTATCAACTTTTGTTCCCTCAATTCTAGGAGGAAAAACCTATCAAGGAAAGTTTATTTGAACACCTCCCAATTTATGGGACCCGCTCCTCTTGGCCTCTCACCTTTCCATTGTTCATACCAAATTTGAGCTATATCTTTTAATTGGTAGGCGTCTAGCTCCACCTTCTCCTCTGAAGACACCCACATGGCACAAAGTATTTTGCAAACTTCATCAACAAACCTTTGGGGATCTTCTTCCACTTTGGAACCTAGAAACTCAAGTGGGGGGGGGGGGGTTCATCCTAGAAAAATCCTTTAATCTCGAAGCCATAGTACTCTTACTATAATTCACTCTAGGCCCCAAATCTATTTTAACTTGGGTCATCACAGCTTGGGCTAAGGTTAGAAAATCTGACCAAATTTATTTGTTAGTCATTGCCAGAGCATCAACCGGAACTTGGTCACCTTGAGGACCTTGGGGAGGAACTCCCTCATTCACCATCTCCTCTTCCACTCTTCTTGCGGGCGTCCTTCTTGTATACATATCCTATAAACACAATAGAAGGATTAGGAAAAGGACACTTATAGAGATAAACTCTAAGGCACGACTTCAAGAATATGAAAGAAGTGTAACCTCCTAACGTCCTATAGCCTCTCACTCATAGATGTGTCATGACTCACACCGATGAACAAGACTCTACTAGACGTGTCTTGTGAGACATAAATCCTATAAACCATTCCCATAACCTTATGCTCTAATACCATGTTTGTCATGACCCGAGCATGTACCTCGGAAGTGACACGGCGTACAAGGCTACAAAAAGTCTCATACAAGACTCATAGCATTCATAACATTCGATATAGGGAAAATGGTACGGAATTAAAACTTTCTTTAAAACCATACAATCAAAATACTAATTTAAAACATTCAAAAATAGCGGAAGTTTATTGTGTCAAATGGCCATCTAAAACAACATCTTGAAACTAAAGTAGGGTCACGACTCTTTACAATCTAAAGACTAACAAATGTCTATTACATGAAAGAAAAGAAACATCTAAACACTTGTCCTTGACATATAAGGAAATACCACTTAGTCTTGGAGAATCTCGAATCCAAGCTTCAACTAGACAGAATCACTCAATAGCCGGAACCTACACTTGTAGTAAACATTAAGAAATATGGGTTAGCACAATTAAGTACTAAGTATGATAGCCATGCAAAAACCATGCTTAAAAAGGACATTTTATTTGAAAGTCATGATATATGCCATTTTCAGAAAACCTCATGAACATAAGCATAAGAGGCATAATATACACACATAACCAACATACAAGTCATTTCACCACATTAGAACATAATCAACATATAAGACATTTTATTACCTTAAGCTTTCACCTCTAGTAACTCCAAGCCGTACCATGTGCAATGTATGAATAGCGTCCCATACCACAATTCACACTAGATACCACATTAAGGCCACCAAAAGTGAACTTACAATTCATCCTTTCAATTTTATACAATACTCATACATAAGAGACATAAATATTATATAATTCATGCCCACACATTAGGACCATTATCTAGGCCAACCCTAAGTCATACTTGTGCAATGTGTAAGTAGCATCCCATACTACTACTCACACTTAGTACTCCTTTGGAGTCAGCCTAAACAAGACACCTTCATACTCATCAAGTCATGACAAGGAACTAACTCATAATACAATTCAAGTATAGCATGCGTCATTTCATTAAGTACATAAGTAAAAACTCTTCATTACCTTCCTTAAGAACACCTTTATTAATTAGACATTAGATCAACATTCTCATAAGCATCATTGTAAGAGCACATTCATTGCACTTAAAATTATAAAGGAACACACCACAAGCCCTCTCAAAGCCTACTTGTGCAATGCATTGATGGCATCTCATACTACCACCCACACTAAGTAGTGCATTCTTGAGAAGTTGTAGTTCATTAACATTCTTTGTGGGGGTAATCCTTAGCCGACATAGACCATGTGAGAAATTCATGGAATCCCAGTGTCACCCTCACCGGATAAGGGATTCCTACTTGCCTAAGGTAGGACCATTGTTTTTAGCTTAGGTGGATCCACTAGCTAGACCGATGTGGGCATATAGTTTAAGGGATATGAAGATTGCTACTAGATACCCCGCCTCAACTCACGGATAAGCACCCATCTCAAGATATTGCTACTAGATACCCCACCTCAACTCACGGATGAGCACCCATCTCAAGCCATATCCTCTCGGTGCTTAGCACTATTCCCTAAAAAATACTTGACATTCATTACATTAGTTCATTATTATGGGATAAGAGATTATTACTAGACACTCCGCCTTAATTCATGGATGAGTATCCATCCCAAACCCAACATTCATTCATTGGAAAGCTCATAGATTCAAAGATGAGAATAGTCTTTCACCTAAGAATCCCCATATTGTCAGAAAGTCCTTTCACAACATGTCATTATCATTCATTAGAGTACAATTGAGAATAGCCTTTCAATCAATCCATCATCATTAACATTATCATAAAAAATTTCATTCATTAGTCATTCATGAGTGTGTGCATGTGAGAATAACCTTTCACATATAACCTCAACACTCATAGGTATTAATAGAGAAATAACATTCAATTATAACACAATTACATTCTGAATATGATCATAATATATTCATTGAGATGACACACATATACTTTACATCATAGTCATACATAGATCCTTCATAACACTGCCTTCCAAGGGTAATAGCCAACATCAACACATAAATCCAAAATACTACAATAGATAATGAAATTGACATGATTCAATAACTAATTCAATATAAACATCAACAATTCAACATACTTGCATAATCAACCAATTCCCATTCACAATTCACTACTTAAGAATTTGGGGGAAAGAATGGGTTCTTGGAATAAATAATCTTAATTCATCTTTAAATCCACAATTCAATCATAATTCAATGCCAAAATCCTTTGAAAATCTTTTGGAATCGAACCCATGCCAAGATTGAAACTAGGGTTTTTTGGGGAAACATTGGAGATTTGAAATCAACTTTGAAATTGGCTACTTGAAAGAAACTAACTCAAGGATGAAGAATACCATACCTTGCTATTGAATCCCCATGAAATTTGAGGAAGAAACACCTTGAATCCACAACCCTAGCTCCCACTTCTTCTTCTTCTTCTTTGGGAACTTCTAGAGAGAGAAATATTGAGAGGGAAGAACTCTTTTGATTTGATATGGGTTTTGGAGAAATAAGGAGTTAATGAAGTGTTTTAGGTTTTAAAACTATATATACTAGTGATATAAAACAATTAAAATCAACCCCACATAATATTTAATTAAAACGAAATTACCTAAAAGTCCTCCACTTGGGAAGCCACGTCTAGGTAGGCAGTAGCTAAGCCTAGTTTTTAGGCAGCATTGGCCCCTCACCATGGCCTACACCCAAAACCTTTTGCCCTTGCCATTAACCCTTGATGTTAACCCCCGCATTTAGGCTCTAGTTTAACCTATCATTTTCCTAGTCGTTACACGAACACGAAGATTAATATCACTTGGAACCAATAACACGGCCTGACACATACAAATGGGTGGTGCACCAGCTTATGCAACAAATGTTGATTTACAAGCCTTAAAATCTTTGAAAGGGTGCTCAGGATTTGTTCGGAACCCATGAATGTAAATTAAATATGTTACCCCACCTAATTCTGCATTCTCAACTCAATAGAGATTTTAAAACTTCCTCAGGTCAAAGAACTTTTGCCCTTAAATTTTGCACAATCCGAGCTTAGAAAACATCAAAAACAGATCATGCAAATATAATCAACCAAGAAACCATTAAAGAGGTAAGAGAGGCTCTTTAGGACAAGAATTTACCTTTAATGAGAGCACCGTGCACCTTCTCAATGATCCCATCACACAACCTCAATAATTTCTGTCAAATAGAAACTGAAATCACCCAAATCGGAACTCTATGGCTCAAAAAATCAACTTCACAATAATGGGAAATTGTTGATTTTTGGATTGGTATTAATTAAAAGACTAGTTAAATGACCTTTGCAAATGTGGGACCTTGTATGCGAATGTGAGAAGTCGGGTGCTCAAAAACCTCTGTAATGTTACACCAAGCTCGCTAGTGTGAAGGTCATCTACCTTGACTTCATGAACACGGTGTAAGGCTCACGAATGTGATGACCAAGCTTCCTTAGTCTCCACAAACACGACACTAGTCTCCCCAACATGAAGATTAATATCACTGGTCACCACGAACACAGCCTAACGCATGCCAACGTAAATAATAAATGGTGGTGCACCAGCATATCAACACATGTTGATTCGCAAGCCTCAAAATCTATGACATGGTGCTCGAGACTTGTTCGGAACACTATGCACATAAATAAAATATGCTACCCCACCAAATCCTGCATTTTGGACTCAACAGAATGTTGAAACTTCCAAAAATCAAACAGGTCATGGTTTGATTAAGCTCAAGGAACTTGTGCCCAGAAATTTGGCACAATCCAAGATTCAAAAACAACAAAAATAGATCATGCAACAATAATCAACCAAGAACACCATCAAAGAGGTAAGAGAGGTCCTTCGGGACAAGAATTTACCTTTGATAAGAGCTCCCGGCACCTTCTTAATGATCCCAACACACAACCACGATAATTTCTGATAAATAGCAACTAAAATCCCCCAAATCGAATTTCTATGACTCAACAAATCAACTTCATAATTGAAATACCCCGTATTCAAAAAAGGGAAATGAACTAGATTTTGGGAAGTTGCAGATTCCAGCCACGAAGGCCAACCACAGCCCATGGGTTGAACCACGGACCGTAGGTAGGTCCGTGGGTTGGTCACCCTATCAAGGTTGTTGAGGTCCAAGACCACAGCCAAACCTACGGACCGTAGGTCAAACCATAGACCGTGGTCGGGGTCCGTGGTTTGAGACCCCAAAATCCACCTAACCATGAACCATGGTTCACCATGACGGGCCGTAGGTCAGACCGACTGGGTCCGTCGGTAGTGAGTCGGTGGTTAGTTGGCAGTTATTTTTAGGGGTAGTTGAGTCTTTTCCTAATTAATTAATTCCTATACTATGTTTTTTTGCCTAGATATAAAACCCTATATAATACCTTTTACCCCAAGTGCACCTCCTTTTATTCATTCTTCCAAATTCCCAAAAGAAAACCAACTCCTCTCAAATATTCTCTTCTAGAACTTGAAGAAGAAGAAGAAGATTTCACCTAGGGTTTCAAGCTAAGGATCCAAAATCTCCATTTAAGATAGGAAATTGTACTTGAGGTATGATATCTTTCATCCATGTATACGTTGCATCCATGGAGTTCCTTCAAAATTCAATTTCAAAAGAAAAATAGAAATCCCCCATTGTTAGGGTTTGATTCAAAAGTCATGGGTTCCTTTCAAACTTGATTCTAATTTATGAATTATGTTATTATAAACATGAATTGATGATTTCCAATGGATTTTATTATGTATCCCCAAGAACCCATAAAATACGCAGATTTCTCAATTGTGATCTTATAATGTGGGTGTTTGTTGATGAAAGAGGAATTTTATGAATTGATGCATGAAGTGTAGTAATCACATGAATAATAATGAAATCCATGTCTAATGCTTCAATTCTAGATGTGATGATTAAAAGTAGGCTTTGAACATTGAAAGGGCAAAGTATGAGATTATGCATGTTTTTATGATATCTAAGTAAATGCTTCAAGGACACTTGGAGAATAAAGTGTAAATGATTATGATAATGTTGTTATGTTGATTGAAAGGACAGTCTCAGGAACACATAATGAACATGATGTGAATGGTTTTCTCACATAATGAAGATTCTAAGGTTGGAAGGCTTTCTCACCTAATTGAATCTAAGATTTATATGTAGACATGGACTGTGAAAGGTTTTCTCACGCATGATCTAATGAGCTATCCTAATAAACTAACTTGGATTGGTTGTCAAGGACATCCTTCCATGAGACATGAGTTAAGTAAGACTTAATAAGTACTTTGTGGGATTTATTATTAGCACCAAGTGGATACTGAAATGAGATGGAAGCCTTTACATCAGTTGAGTCTGGGCTTCCCATGTATGTCTCAAGAGATGGAAGCCTTTTACGTTAGTTGAGTCCGGGTTTCTAGTAGCAATCTTTGTATCTCATAACTATGTTCCCCCATAGGTTATATAGCTAGTGGCTCTACCCAAGCTAAGAGTTCATGGTTCTACCTTAGGCAAGTAGGACAACCCTTCTCGGTGTGGGTAACACCGGGTGATCATGTTATAGCTGACATGGTCTCATGTCGGTTAAGGCTTATTACCAGAACAAGATTAACGATAAACTAAGACATGCTTAATGAAGTATCTCGTAAGTCCTCAAAAATGTTAAATATGATGCTAGTTTGCATCAAATATGATGATTATGGCTTATGTTTTCCAACTATGTCTATGATGATGTTTAAACTTCACAAATTGCATGCTTTGAAATGAAATATCCTTTTTTCCATGTTTTAAATGTTTTTAAGCATAGTTATCATACTTAGTGCATTTTTGTACTAACGCATACTAACCACCAAAGATGAGAGGACCCTCAAGAGTTTGTCGATGAGGTCTATAAGGTACTTGCTATTATAGGGGTGACTCAGGTAGAGAAAGCAGAATTGGTCGTGTCACGACCCAAGAGTACCCCCTATGCGTGACACAACGTAATTGATCCCGAATGGGTCGCATACAAGCCCTTAGTATCATCATCACATAAAGACAAAAGTGAAGTCCCATACCACCACTCACACCAAGTAATACCCCTTAAGAGATCATGGTCAAAGTCCATGTCCTTACCATAGTTCACATTCATAATATTTTAGGGAAGGATTGCATTAACCGACATAGACCATGTGAGCTACATGGAATCCGGTGTTCTACCCCCACACCGAAAAGAGGTGTTCTACTTGTCTAAGGTAGAACATACATTCTATCTATTTAGGTGGATCCACTAGCTAATACCTATGTGGGCACATAGTTATGAGATAGGGAGATTGCTACTAGAATCCTTAACTACTAAAGTGGAGGTTTCCATCTCATGAGACACCGTATTGGGAACCCAACTACTAGCGTGAAAGAACCCATCTCATACTCCTATCCACTCGGTGCTACGCACAACTCCCTTTAGAAGTCACATTTGCCTTTACTTAGGTTCAGTAGTCACAAGAGAGTGTATTAGACACTCATGCCAACATATCATCATAATATCTCATAGGTTCCTTAAGTGAGAATGGTCTTTTCACTTTAGAAAAACTAGCATGTGAGTAAACCTTTCACATTGTAGTCGAATTGTGATCATGAGAATGTCCTTTCAATCAACCCAACAAGTTCATTATAAGCATACATACATACCTCATATATATTCAAGTGCATAGGGTATAGGGAATGAGGATCTTACATCAATACCACAACATTAGATATATGATCATTACCATCCAAGTAAACCACATACTCATTTAGGATCAACATCAACATATATAAACCCTAGCGAATTACCCTTCAAGGCCATGAATCAACATCAAGCCTAACATTGTAGAAATACCACAATACATAGAGATATTTCATTATTCAACCATCAATTAAACATTATCCCCTCCTTGTGAACATTCGTCCCTGAATGACAACCTAGGCACCCAACTAAGTTAGAAACTCTAAACTAGCAGCCCAATATGTATGATACTTCAAAAATGAGTAAAACTCATATGCACTATTCACCATATGCAATAGTCACAAGGAGGAAACTTCAACTCCATCACAAGACATAGTAAAAGAAACTTATGGAAGTAGCAACTACATCTACCAAAAGCCAAGATGCATAAAACTCATTATTTCACATAACATAGGAGGAACTACCTTCTCCAACTCAAGCAAGCTCAACACAACAATATTAAGCCAACATGTCATTTCATCAAAACATAACTAAGCATGCTTATCATTTCACCTCATGAAGCCAATTATGAAATCATCATACTACAATACAATTCAACAAGAGGGACATATAGACCATGAAAACTCAATGTAAACAATACATGGATTCTCATAAGAACATTAAACACATAAGAGAATCATGGAGGACTCATTCAATACACATGACTCCCAAAACACTAAAAACTCACGAGTAATTACTTACCTCAAGTTTGAATAGGAGTAGAAGGAAAAAGATAAGGATAACGGGACATCATATCGGCCTCGGCCTCCATGTAGCACCCTCAACTAAGTGATTCCTTCATAGAACCTTGACGGAAGCTACTTATTTGTTCCTTAACTTCTTCATTTGCCGGTCCAAGATCTCAACTGAGACTTCTTCATAAGAAAGGTTCTCATCAACTCCTAATCCTTCTAAATGAAGGAAGGAAACCGGATCACCAATGCACTTCTTAAGCATGGAGACATGAAATACCAAGTGAACCGGAGCCAACTCATTTGGTAATTCTAACTCATATGCCACTTTTCCAACACGTTTCAAGACTTGATATGGCCTCACATACCGGGGGCTAAGCTTTCCCTTCTTATCAAACCTCATCACACCCTTCATAGGTGAGATTTATAAGTAGACCCAATCACCAACTTCAAACTCTAGATCCCTTTTCCTATTGTCGGCATAAGACTTTTGCCGACTATGAGCCGTCTTCAATCTATCTCTAATAAGCTGAACTTTTTCAATGGCATCGTAAACTAGTTTGGGACCAATTATGGAAAATTCACCTCCTTCAAACCACCCAACCAGAGATCTACACCTTCTCCCATAAAGTTCTTCAAACGGAGCCATGGCAACGCTCGAGTGGTAACTATTGTTGTAGGTAAATTCAATCAAAGGGAGATAGTCATCCCAACTACCTTTGAAGTCAATCACACACGCCCTCAACATGTCCTCCAAGGTTTGAATGGTCCTTTCCGCTTTACCATCCATTTGAAGGTGAAAAGTGGTACTAAGTTTAACATTAGTACCAACCCCTTGTTGGAATTACTTCCAAAAGTGTGAAGTAAATTAGGAACCTCGATCCGATATGATAGATAAGGGAACCCCATGCAACTTCACTATCTCATTTATGTGCAACTTGTCATAGTCTTCCACCGAGAATGAAGTCTTAACCGGAATGAAGTGGGCTGATTTAGTCATCCTATCAATAAAGACCCAAATAGAGTCATGGTGCCTTCTAGTACGGGGTAAACACACTACAAAGTACATGTTCACATCCTCCCATTTCCAAGTAGGAATATCTATATATTGGGACAAACCTCTGGGTTTTTTGGTGTTCAGCTTTGACTTGTTTACAATTTGGACACTTGGCTACAAAACCCGCTATATCCTTTTTCAAGCCATTCCACCAATAAACTTCCCGTAGATCACGGTACATCTTGGTGGCTCTCGGATGAATTGAATATCGCTAACCATGAGCCTCTTCTAAAATTTGATCCCTTAAACCATCAACATCCAAAACACATAATCTACCTAGGTACCTAAACACCCCATCTCCCCTTTGAGAGAAAGCCTCGATGGACTTATTTGAGAACCGATTCTTTAAATTCCATCTAAATAGGATCTAGGTGTTTCTTAGACTTCACATCAACTACATAGGACAATTCGGAACTATGATGAACCATAAACCCACCCTTGGTGGAATCCACTAGTTGGACACCTAACCGGGCCAGCCTATGTACATCACAAACCAACTCCTTCTTCTCATCTTTTACATGAGCCACAATTTCGATGGACAATCTACTTAGAGCATCAAGAACCACATTAGCTTTGCTGGGATGGTAAAGGACACTCATGTCATAATCCTTCAAGAGCTCTAACCACCTTCTTTGTCGGAGATTTAAATCTTTTTCGCTAAATACATATTGTAGACTCTTGTGGTCGGTAAACACATCTACATGCACCCCATAGAGATAGTGTCTCCATATTTTCAATGCAAAAACCACCGCCGCTAGTTTGAGGTCATGTTTTGGGTAATTCTTTTCATGAGTCTTAAGTTGACTTGAAGCATAGGCAATTACTTTACCATGTTGCATAAGAACACACCCTAACCCTATTCTCGAAGCATCACAATATACTACGAATCCGTCGGTACTCTCCGACAAGGTCAATATTGGAGCGGAGGTGAGTCTATCCTTCAATTCTTGGAAGATCTTTTCACAAGCCTCCGACCACTCAAATTTGGAATTCTTTTTGGTCAAGGTTGTTAATGGAGAAGCGATAGATGAGAAGCCCTCCACAAATCTCCTATAATACCCGGCCAAACCCAAAAGGCTTCGAATATCGGTGGGACTTAGGGGTCTAGGCCAACTCTTCACCACATCCATTTTCTTCGAATCAACCTTTATACCCACGCTCGACACAATGTTTAAGAAAAGCAACCGACCTTAGGCAAAACTCACACTTGCTAAATTTAGCATAAAGTTGGTGGTCCTTGAGGACTTGCAATACTAACCTCAAATTGTCACGACCCAGGGGTACCCCCTAGACATAACGCGGTGTACTCAACCCTGAAGGGTTATAGGTAATAGAATTGAAAATATGGAACAATTTAAAACTTTTACAATCGAAGGCATATTTCAAAAAAGCAACAAGCGGAAGTCTTTCTATACTATTTGTCTCAAACCATCTAATAACACTTTTAGAATAAACTCTTGGGACACAACCCATACAATAGTCTCAACATAAATAAATGACATAAAGGTAAAGTGGATGTTGTCCTCGAAGCTATGACAACTCACCAAGATCTTCAACTCTTCTAGATCCTTGAAACCTTGCCTCCAAAGCAACTCAAACCTCCAACCCTACATTTGGTTAGAATGTAGGCAATATGTTTTAGTACAAAATGTACCAAGTATGAAAGCTAGCACAACATCATAAGAGCATCTCAAATGATTAGTAAAAACATAAGACATAAGCATAAAAGATAATAACATAGTCATGGCATAAACATTATAGCAATAGGACGGTCTCCAACAAAAGCATTATATAAACATAAGTCAACATAAGTGATAATCATATAAGCATAATTGACCCTTGGTCATCCGTACCATAATAGCACCATTCTCAACTAACTTGAAAGTATACAATTGCAAAGGAAGAATAGAATACAACAATACTGCCCAAGCCAAGTATCCCCTTTTAGTCATCTTAATCATAGTCTACATGCATGGTTAACTCATAAGTCTTTCTATCATAAGGGTACCATACTTCTAAGGAACCTCAAGACACATTTGTGCAATGCATGAAAGGTATCCCATACTACCCTTTACACTAAGCATAGCCTTGAAATCATCTTAGTCATATTCACCATCCTTTTGGTCTTACTATAAGCTTACTTCATATAGACAAGGGAACTACAACCTTAGTCAAGTATATCTTGGAAGGTAACTATGGAAACAACCCAAGCTAAGTCATACTACATAAGAGACCTTCACAACTAGCCCGAAGTCATACTTGTGCCATTTATGGATAGCATCCCATACTACTACCCACACTAAGTACTTCTTTATACTATCATGAATGTTCACTAGTTGGGATCTAGTCCCTCTATTCTATTTGCCTCTTTTCATATAAGGTACTTCTCTATTTAGTACTAGGCAAGTCATAACCCATGAATGAACTCTATTTCTCAATTCAAGGCTACCAAGGAATAACCCCCTAATAGGATAGACTACGCTATCATCTTACTAACATAACTAGTTTAAGCTAAGCTAACTACCTTGGAAGACACACTAACATGCAAGTCCAAGCTACTCTAGAAAATTTACAAAATGTCCTATCCTAGCTACCATAAAGTAGTCCTAACCAACTATGTCATGCTACCTTTACAAGTGTACTAGATTACAAATGCAAGCTATCAATAGGGGAGTATGATTCTCAACCCTAGCCAATCCTTAGGATAGTATGAGTCCTCAATCCAAAGCTACCATGACTAACCTAACTCAAGCTATCCTTGAAATGCATCTTACAATGCAAGTCAGGCTACCCTTAGGAGAGTATGGATCCTCAATCCTAAGCTACCCTTAGGAGAGTATAAGTCCTCTATCCTAAAGCTACCATGAAATGGTCTTGTCCAGACCTAGTCAAGCTACCATGAATGCATCCTAACAATGCTAGTTCAAGCTACCCATAGGAGAGTATAAATTCTCAATCCTAGGCTACCATGACTACTATTAACTCATGCTACAATGACATGCATCCTACAATGCTAAGTCAAGCTATACCTTAGGAGAGTATAGATCCTCCATCCCAAGCTATCAACCATGCTCTTATCCTACTAAGCCAAGCTATACATGAAGGAAACATATGCCTCAACCTAGAATTCTTTTATGTGAGAGAACTTGATTCTCCTAGCTTGTTCATGTCTAATTTTATAAGAGAAAGAGAATACTCAATCAAGATCACCTCATATTGACTTTACCCCCAAAGCCCTAATAATGATGACTACAAGCCCTACTTTAAAGTTTAACTTCATTCTATCATGATCCATGTCTAAATTAAAAGCTATTTAATCACATTGTTCATTAGAAGGTGATTCTAGTCATACTTGATTCATAAAGGTTCAATTCTAACTTCACAAGTCAAGAACCTTCCTATTCAATCAAGTCTAGTTCAATTCATGATTAAATGATCCTAAATATGATAAATTAGTATTCAATACATTGAGATAGGAAGATCACTTTAGAACCTTCAATTTTGCCTCTAATGGCACAAACCCACAAAGATCACATTCATCGATTTAGATTAGGTTTTATCATAGAAATCACATGAAATCACATGAAATCATCTTATTATCATTAATCAAAGCTAAATCGATCATAATTGGGTGATATCCACTAGATTGGAGTCACACCCAAACCCTACCCACAATGCAATCACAACCCTAACTAGATTGGGTTTTTGTGTTCACAATTGAGGGGAAACTATGGGGGCTCCATGGGTGGAGGAACCCATGAATGATTAAGCTTCACATACCTTTAATCAATTCCCTAAAAAAATCTTGAAATCAATGGAGAAACTCGACCTAGTTGCTGCCCCAACTTCTTCTTATTCTTTGCTTCTAGAGAGAGAATTTCTTGAGAGTAATTTGAGAGTTCTAAGATGAATGAGTTAAAGTGATTAGTTTAGGGTATATTAAATATTTATAGGAGGTTAATTAACTAACTAATCATCCCTCCTAACCTCTAAACTAATTATTAAACTAACCCTCAACTCCTCACTTAAAACTAATTTACCAAAAACTGGAAGCACCTACGACATCCCCATCCACGGACTGTGGATGGGTCTACTGGACATGATTTGGGTCCGTGGTTTGGACCTGTGGTCATAATTTTCAGGGTGTTGCAGGCCCTGACCTACGCCCATGACCTAAGGGGCGTAGGTTGATCTAACGGGCGTGAATTGAGGTCGTGAACCAAGCTGTTTTGACAGCTTTTTGGGCAGTGTTGGCGTCCTCATCAAGGACCTCTTGGGTGGTCCTTGGGGAGTCGTACCCGGACGTTTAACCTCTAAACATGTCATTAGAAGTACATGAGTCATTCCTATGAGTTTTAACCCTCATACAACGCTCGAAAACTCTACTACTAGACTCTACAACACACTAATTCAACTCGCTAGTTTCCGGGGTGTTACACAAATGCTTCATATGATCACCCTCACTCCTCAAATAGATCAAAATATTGTCAATAAAGATGATCACAAACAAATCAAGATATTGCCTAAAACCCTATTCATAAGATCCATGAACGTTGCTGGGGCATTTGTTAGACCAAAAGACATAACTAGGTATTCATAGTGACCATATCTTGTACAGAAGGACGTTTTAGGAATGGCAACCCCTCTCACCCTAAGTTGGTGATAACTCGACCTTAACTCAATTTCCAAAAAGTAACTCGCCCCTTGGAGTTGGTCAAACAAATCTTCAATTCTAGGAAGAGGATACTTATTCTTTATAGTGGCCTTGTTCAATTCGCGGTAGTCTATACACATCCTGTAGTGACCTTTCGGAAGGATACTACCACTTAATAAAGAATCTACTTTAATACTTGCGCCATTTAAAAGATATTAATGTAGGGAGTATTGATTAAAATCTAGTAGGGGGATTAGGCTCAAAAAAATAAAAAAATAAAATAAATAGTTATGGATGTGCATCGTGCCCATTTAAACATTCATTTGCGTCAAATTAAAACTGCGTAGAATTTTAACTTAAGGCGGAAAAACCCTTCCAAGATAATCTAAGCAAATAACTTACGAGATTTTCATGCATATATTATCCTCACACTTCAAAATGCTATAAAAAGGATATTACCAACTTTTGAGTACCAAAATTAGTCGGTTCATGCTTCACTCAAACATTTAAAAACAAATGATAAATTTAGTATAATACAAGACTTGGGTTTACACACCCCAAAAGAACAAAACATACAGTCATGCTTATTACAACCCATGGGGACATGATCAAATTAGCCATCAAAATTTCATGTAAATATACAACACATAGATCATGTACAAGTCCCAAGGTGTATACATAATATAGATGCCTATATGCAAATGTGATCTTTCTTAATGCTCTCAAAATCTCCATTTACAATGACCAGCTTCATGCATCCTCTCGAACATTCCCTACGATAGAAACAACTATCGCTAAGCATATAGCTTAGTGGTATAAAAACTATAGGTTTGTATCCCTTAGATTCACCAAGCTACCTTTCTCAAGTCACGGGCAGCACAATTGAGCATTATAAATAAATCAAGTAAATAATATATAAAGAGTGTCAAGTTCGGTATTTAAAGTCCAAATGTCAAGAACGCTCATAGCATCATTTCCAATAGATTCAATAACAAAGCTCGCCCAATATATACATCATGTCGTCACACCAAGCACAAGCAGGTATCAAGAACCCAATAATCGAGAGAACCAAGAACCACATGAAAAATGGCTTCCTAGTTCGTACTTAAAATGGACAACTTCCATTCTTAAGACGGACTAAAAATCCAGAGTCAAGATGGAAAATGATCCGAATCAATAGGCATGCCAATAGTGACAAAGTCATAGCCACAACAAGGAAAAGGTCCCAACAAGAGTGCCAAGTGATCAAACAATCCGTACGAGTGGGCGAGTTACACAAGAGTTCAAACCGTACACCAACCAACATATCAAGGTCCTCAACTTGTTCACGAGTATATACAACCTTAAAAATAAAATTAAATAACTTCTTTAATTCCTAGTAGCTCAATAATGTTGATGTAAAATGGGATTATCATCACAAGTAAGCTTAGCCTGTACAAATACGACTATGCTCCCAAAACAGTAATTCTGGCCAGACTAGTACCTCATGTCGCAACTAAGATTTGACATGGAAGACGGCAAAACTGGACTGTACAGCATTCATGAAATATGTAGGTACATCTCGTAAGGTTGCAAATAATCAAGAATCACCACAAAATATAGTTTGTACAAAAAGATATCATAAAAACACTAACAGTTGTTCATACAGGATTTCTAAATCCGAAATCTGGACAGAGCTTGTCCTATGTTGCGTCCCATATTTCGAATCCATAATAGCTAAATTAGAATTTTACATAAACATAAGATTTGTAGGTATAAAAATTAGCTTTTCAAATCATATTTATTCACCGGAAAATGAGTTCTAGAGAACCATATATTCCAAAAGTACCAAACACTACTTAGCTCAAAAACAGATTTCGACTACTCACCAAAGAGAAGGGTATGTCTCGAATTCCAGCCAAAAGGACCAAGGTTTTCTTGAATTTTTGTGAGTAATATTGTTTGAGGAAGTTCTACAGGCTTCTTACAGTTAAAGAACACGAATTATTATAGAGGAGGTGTAAAAATACATGTTATAAAAGTGATATTTATCACTTATTAGATATAGCCAAAAGTAAAAGGTTGGCTGCCCAAAAGTAGAAGGTTTGCTGCCCAAAAGTATACATATATACCAATATGTATATACCTCACCTCCCTTTCAAGTTATATATAATTCCAACTAGAATGTTACGTAAATACCCCAAAACAATCCCTTAAATGACTGTCTCAATTTATGTTAGGCAAGTTTGCAAATATGACAAAATTTCAAGTTCCCAAAACGAGAATAAAACATATTGTAGGAATTAAACAACGGTAAATCGACATGTGACTCTTGGTTAGTATCTCAGGGTGTTACACATCCAAAGTGACCCATCTTTCTTCTTTATAAACAATATCGGGGCACCCCATGGAGATATGCTTGGTTGAATAAAACCTTTATCTAGCAAATCCTTGAGTTGTTCCTTCAATTCCTTCAATTCAGCCGGAGCCATCCGGTAAGGGGGAATTGATATGGATTGTGTATCCAGAAAAAAATCAATGCCGAAGTTTATTTCCCATTCGGGAGGGATTCCAGGCAAGTCATTTGGGAAGACTTTCAGAAATTCCCTTACTACGGGGAACGACTCTAAAGGAGGAGTCTTGGACTCAAGGTCCTTAACCCTCACAATATGATAGATACACCCCTTAGAAATCATTTTCCTAGATCTTAGATATGAAACGAAACGACCTCTAGGAATTGAGCTTCCCCCTTCCATTCTAAAATGGGCTCATTTGGAAATTGAAACTTTACTACCCAAGTTCTACAATCAATGGAAGCAAAACAAGCATGCAACCAATCATCCCCAATATGACATCAAAGTCCAACATATCTAATTCTACCAAATCAACCAAAGCGACTCTATTAGACAAGGAAATGGGACAATCCCTATAAAACTTTCTAGCAACAACCGAGTCTCCTATGGGGTTGAAACCAAAAAAGGTTCCTCTAACTTTACGGAGAGTACATCAAATTTCATAGCCACTTAAGGGGTAACAAAATATAAAGTGGAACCGGGTTCTAATAATGCATAAACATTAATGGAAAATACTTGTAACATACCGGTAACAACGTCTAGAGAACCCTCTTGATTACTTCTCAATTGGAGAGCATAGAAGATATTCTTCTTGGGAGCATCGGAGTTTGAGCCACTAGGATGGACTTTCTTTCCCTCTTTTCCTTGAGCCCTTAACATGGGACAATCCCTCTTCATGTGTCCACTCTTTCCACAACTAAACCACCTATCCGTGCCAACAAGACACTTGCCAACATGTTTTTTGGCCACACTTTGCACAAGTAGGTCTATCAACATAGGAATCACCTCCACTACAACCTTGTGGCTTTGGAGTAGGCACCCACTCTTTTTTGTCCTTAGGATTGCTAGAAGTTCCTTTATTAGAAAACCTCTTCTTAAACCTTGGTGTTCCTTGAACCTCAAATCTACCCTTAGACGAATTTCCATCCTCGGCCCTAGGCCTCTTCACATCCCTATTCATTTTCTCGAGCTTGGTCTACTCGATTTGTTGAGCATATACCATGAGCCCTGAGATAGTCATGTCATGAATGAGCATTGTCGTCTGACATTCTTCTTGAACCAATGCGGATACTCCCATTACAAACTTATTAATCCTTGCCCTTGGATTGATCACCAAAGTTAGAGCATGCTTGGATAGTTGGGTGAACTTCAGAGAGTACTCATTCATGCTCATCCCCCCTTGACGAAGGTTCATGAATGCTACCAACATTTGTTCCCACTATTATAGGGGGGGGAAACCTATCTAGGAAGGCCGTCTTGAATGATCCCCAATCAACCGGTCCCTCTCTTACGGGTCTCTCTTCTCTTCATTACTCAAACCATATTTGAGCTACATCTTTCAATTGGTAGGCAGCTAGTTCTTCCTTTTCTTGAGAAGATGCCCCCATGGCATCCACCACCTTAAGTACTTCATGTATAAAGTATTGTGGGACCTCATCCAATTTAAAGCCATAGAAGGTAGGGGGATTCATCCTTGTGAAATCCTAAATTCTTGAGGAAAGACTACTTGCAATGGGGTTCACACGAGCTCTAGCATCCCTAGTGACCTTAGTCGTCATAGCTTCTGCTTGGGTCGCCATTGCTTGAGTTTGGGCCGTCATGGCTTGGGTTATCATTTGCATAAAGGCCCTAAATTCATCTTGAGTCACATTTGCCGGATCAACCAGAGCTTGAGGCCTTTGATGACCTTTAGAGGAACTCCCTCATCATTAGCAATCTCCTCTTCCACTCTTCTTGCGGCCTCTATTCGTGTATTCATATTCCTATATGCACAAGAAAGGGATTAGGAAAATGACTTCATAGAGTAAACCTCTACGGCAGGACTAATGAGTAATCAAAGAAGTGAAAAGTTCTTAAGCATATTATAGCCTCTTATTCATAAGTGTGGCACACTTCACACGTATGAACAATACTATACTAGATGTGGTTCATGAGTCATCACCCTAGAATCTTTCTAAACCTTAAGCTCTGATACCAAGTTTGTCACGACCCAAGAGTACCCCATAGGCGTGACATGGCGTAATTGACCGTGAAGGGTCGCATACAAGCCCTTAGTGTCATCATCACATAAATACATAGAAAAATATGGAAAAACTAAAAACTATTACAATAGAAGTCAACTTCTTTCATAAAAGAAAATAGGAAACTAGACTTCTCTCAATCACCATCTAAACATAAGAGTCCAAATAGGAATAAAGCTCTTTACATCAATAGAGTGTCCATGAATAGAAAAATAAGCCATAGTCTAGAATATAGAAGTAAACTAGAAACTAGATTCAATAGCAACTTGTCCTCGAACTTGAGGACTCACCAAGCCTAGGGAATAGTCGACCCAAGCTTCACCTTGATGGAAGTATTAAGTATCAACGACCGGAACCTACACTCATAGTAAAGTAGAAAATATGTGTTAGCACAATGAATGTACTAAGTATGGATACCATGCACAAAATCCTTAAAACATGCATAAAAGGGACATTTAGTTGAAATCATGCATTTCGTCAAGTTTAGAAACCATTATGCACATTTACAAAGAAACATAAGCCAATTCAACATATGAGCAACCCAAAGCCACACTAGTGCAATGCAAAGGTAAGATCCCATAACCCTACCAAATGCTAAGGATCACATTTTGGTCATCGACAATATCCATAAAAGTGAAGACATTCATATTCATAACATCCATGCATACCTTTCATGCATTATTTATAAATCATCATAATATAAGAGAACCTTGCGCTAACCCCTCTTAGAGTCTACTTGTGCAATGCATAAGTGAAGCCCCATACCCCCACTCACACCAAGTAATACATTTTAAGAGATCATGGTCAAAGTCCATATCCTTACCATAGTTCACATTCAAATTATTTTAGGGAAGGATTGCATTAACCGACATAGACCATGTGAGCTACATGGAATCCGGTGTTCTACCCCCACACCTAAAAGAGGTATTCTACTTGCCTAAGGTAGAACGTACATTCTAGCTATTTAGGGG
Organism: Solanum piurae; assembly: GCA_029582685.1. Classification (NCBI taxonomy): domain Eukaryota; kingdom Viridiplantae; phylum Streptophyta; class Magnoliopsida; order Solanales; family Solanaceae; genus Solanum; species Solanum piurae. The sequence continues at coordinate 6,462 of JAJOOO010008081.1, read as the reverse complement.
GATCCACTAGCTAAGACCTATGTGGGCACATAGTTATGGGATAGGGAGATTTATACCAGAAACCTTAACTACTAACGTGGAGGTTTACATATCATGATACACCGTATTGGGAACCCAACTAATAGCATGAAGGAATTCATCTCATACTACTATCCACTCGGTGCTATGCACAACTCCCCTTAAAAGTCACATTAGCCTTTACTTTGGTTCATTAGTCACAAGAGAGTGTATTAGACACTCATGCAAACATATGATCATAATAGCTCATAGGTTCCTTAAGTAAGAATGCTCCTTTCACTTTAGAAACACTAGCATGTGAGTAAACCTTTCACATTGTAGTCGGACTGTGATCATGAGAATGTCTTTTCAATCAACCTAACAAGTTCATTATAAGCATACACACATACCTCATACATAATCAAGTGCATAGGGTATAGGTAAGGAGGATCTTACATCAATACCACAACATTAGATATAGGATCATTACCATCCAAGTAAACCACATACTCACTTAGGATCAAAATCAACATATACACACCCTAGCCAATTGCCCTTCAAGGGCATGAATAAACATCAACCCTAACATTATAGAATTACCACAATAGATAGAGAGATTTCATGATTCAACCATCAATTTACGATAAACATAATCAATTATCAACTTCCATGGCCAATCAAGTCATACCTTAGTTCACAATTCGGGAAGAAAAGGGAAACTGTGGGTCCAAGAGAGATTTTCATCGAAAATGATCAATACTACAACAATATAACCATAAACCATCATAATTAACCACAATAGATCATAATTGAACAATAGAAATCATTTTGGAAGAAGACCCATGTTTAGAGTAAAACCCTAGATTTTAAAAGTCCTCAAAACACACTTTGAAGGGACTTCTTGGGGGATATCTACCCAATAATGAAGAGAATCCATACCTTAGGTTGAATTCCTAATGAATTTGGAGAAGAAAGAGTTGTTCTTGAACCCCTAGCTTGAGCTTTGACCTAGTTCTTCAATGAAGTTTAGAGAGAGAATATTTTTTTGAGGGAAGTTGGTTGAGTTTGAGTTTGTGAGTTATGAGAGTTAAAAGACTTGTTTAATACTTAAAAATACTTTAATATACTTAAAACAACTAAATTTAATCGTCCCACACCCTAACTTAATTAATTAGTAATTTACTAAACTACACCCACATATGCCGACTTAAGGCAGCCTACCCAGGCCCCATCCACGATACCCCGACCACGGGGTGTGGTCTGAACCATGGACCGTCCTAGTCACTCGTGGTTTGGTTCTAAGGCTGGCCTTTTGGTCTTGGCCCAGGACCCATCCACGATACCCCATCTACGGGGCGTGGTATGGTCTACAGACCGTACTGTCTAGACATCAATAGGGACTGAGACTAGGGAGTTTGGGGGGAGTTTGGTGAAGCCAAGTATTGACTCACGACTCCCATCTATGGGGTATGAGTCAACCTATGACTCGTAGGTTGAGTCCCGTAGCTTCATTCTGTTTATGACAGCTTTTGGGCAGTCCCCCTTGGTCCTCCTCAAGGACCCTTGGGGGGTCCTTAGGGGGTCATGCCTTGATGTGTAGGGACTATAAACTTAGTACTAAGTTAGGGAGGTCATTTTGCGACTATTATCTTGACGTTAACCCTATTTAAGACACTAGATTACATGTTAGGCTCTATCTTAGGTCATTAGATTTCCGGGGTGTTACAAGTTGCTTACCAATTGAAGGGGGTTGCTCAAGTATGGTTCAATCAGTGAAAGAGGCAAGGCCCATAAGAGCGGGTTCCGTAGAGTGGGAAGTATTTAAATTGACATTTATTGATATGTTCCTCCGCTTGAAATGAGGGAAGCAAAGGTGCAAGAGTTCATTAACCTTCTTCAAGGATGTATGAGTGTGAAGGAGTATGCCCTAAACTTCACCCAATTGTCTAGGTATGCTCCAACAATAATGGCGGATTCTAGAGCTAAGATGAGTAAGTTTATGATGGGTGTAACTAATATGGTGGTTAAAGAGTGTCGTACCTCCATGCTCATTGGTGACATGGATATTTCTCGTCACATGGTCCATGCACAACAAATTGTGGCGGAGAAACTCAAGAAAAAGTTTAGAGAGTTAAAAAGGGCTAGAACCAATGATGGAAACTTCTCTAATGCAAAGTCCGATGGACAAGGTCGACTTAGATTTAGACAAAGGTTTTCCGGTCAAGGTTCCTCTAATGCTCCTCCTAAGTCAAATAAGTATAGTGTGTCAAACCCTAAACCTCAAAGAGGGAATGGAGGTGGTTCTACTTTTTCTAGATCTACTTGTGTGAAGTATGGGAAGAAGCATCATGGTAAGTGCCTAGCTGGCATGAATGGTGTAACACCTCGTATCCAAAAGAGGGAGCTTAGAAACTTTTAAGAATTCTAGGTGTCATCCATGAGGGGCCAACCACGGCCCGTGGTTGGACCCACGCCCCGTAGGTGGGTCTCATGGATGAGAACACTAGAAATCTGCTTAAGGCAGTGACCACGGCTAGAAAGGTCCACAGCCCGTGGTTGGGCTACGTAGGTCCATGGCCCAAGTTTCATATTCTCTCAACCAAAACCACGCCTGACCAGTACAGACCGTAAGTCCACCTACGGCCTATCAGCGGGGTCTCATGGAAGGGCAGTGAGGTGGTTAGTTAAGGACTTAATGGTCCTTTCAAAATTTAATTAGACTTAAGTGGTGTCATTTTACCCTAGTCAAAGCCACCTATATAAGTAATTTATACCCCTAAACTATGTCATTCAAGTCATTATTTCTAAACCCCTAAAATAATCCCAAAGTTCATCCTCTCAAATAATTCTCTCTCTAGAAAGTTGAAGAAGAAGCAGAGGGTCAAGCTAGGTCAAGTCAAGTCTCCATTACTCCAAGCTTGGTAGGCTTTGTAATTAAGGTGTGATGGTTTATTCATTCCACAATTTGAAGAAGAATTCCCCATTTCTAGTTAGGGTTTCTTCCAATGTTGTGGGTTATGATGAATGTTGATCCAATTAAGTGGATTATAGTTGTTTATGGTAGAATTTTATGTTTACAGGATGAATCCACATATATCCATACCTAACCCATGTTTATAAGTTAGAATTGATGAAATTGATTTTTATGCCATGAAAGGGGAAATTGAGGATTTAGATGTAATCTTCTAAGATTGATGAAATATGTAACACCCCTCAAAATAAAGTAGGATAAAGTAGAGCCTCACATGGGTTTTATGCATTAATAACTTGTTAAAATAATGAATAATAGCCTTTTTAGTCAGTTTTAAAGAGTTTGGAAGTCAAACGTCAAGGGACAATCAATACGTTCAGAAACTAGTCTTTTACGTGTTGGTGTGTTCTAGTATGTTGTTCATGTTTTTATGTGTTGTTTGGAGTCTAAAATCAGTGGAGGTGACCCTAGTGCCTTAATAAATGTTTTTAGGGTCAAAATGTTCGGGTACAACTCCCCGGGACCACCCTAAGGGTACCCTAGGAGGACCCCAACCCTTGGTCAAACAAGCTGCCAAGGCAGCTTGAAGTTTCTCTTGGAAGGAGCATGTCCGCGTCGCTGACTAGCTCCACCAAAGGCCAAATGTTTGGTCCGCGTCGTGGACATGTCGCGGACTCTACTATCTCGAAACTTAATTTATGAAACTTGTGGGAACACCTCCGCGTTGCAAACTTGTGCTCCGACGAAATCTGCGAAAATAAAACTCATGTTTGACTTGTTTAAAAGGTCCAACTAAGTGAGGTGTAGTTTGGGTACTTTGGGGAATTATTATAAACGGTTATTCTACCTATTTTAGGATATTTTAAGTTGGTTAAAACCCCAAAACCTAGAACGAAACTCCATTCTTCAAATTGACCCTTCCCTCTCAAAAGTAGATTCTCTCAAAAACTTCATTGAAGACCTTGATCAAGCTCAAGCTAGAAGATGGGTTTTCAACTGATTTCTTATTCAATTTCATGGGTCTTCAATAATTAAGGAATGGTAACTCTTGATTCTTGAATAACCTCTCATTCAAGGAGTTCTATCAAAGATTTTCAAAAGTGATTCAAAGACAAAAATTCCCAATTTTCAATCTAAACATGGATCCCTTGTCAAACGACTTTATAAATCATTCTATTGATGAATTAATGTGGGATTAAGGTTTTTAAGATAATTTTCAAAGGAATTATTGAGGAACCTGTGATCCCCAAATTCTCAAAAATTGGCCTATGATGTGGGTCTTTGTGAATATGATCTCTATTGGTTAAATGATATTTATATTACATTGTATTGATGTTTCCTATGATTATCTATACTTATTCATATTGAATTGTTGGTATATTGATGAGTTGAGAATTATGGCCTTATGGGCAAAGTTATTGGTTGATCCCTTTGTTTATAGAATTGTACTTAGATTATGTTTATGTTATTGAATTACATTGTTGATTCCTATTTCTATATATTTCAATTGATTATGAATTGTTGAGGATTGATCCTTGGTGATCATGGCTTGGAGAATTGGTAAGTTGACCTAACTTCTAGTCTATAGTATGAGAATTGATGTAGTGTGATTTGGTTCACTTATTGTGGCGGTGTTTCCTTGTTTTCTATCTATGAATGTTGAGATCATGTCCTTGAAGGCAATAGATGTGAAGTGAATTGATGTTTATGATACATATGCTTATGAAGTTGTGCTATGAAGGTTATGTATGAAATCCCCAATGCTAGCATGATGTTTAATGTGTGTTGATGATGAGGAGTATAATGTGAATGATAATGTTAGGGATAAGGTGTGGTCTACATGATTGATTATGTTAAGTACTATTGTGGAATGACCCCTACCTATATTACCGCTATATGAATATGTGATCATATACGTGTTAGGAGTACCTATTCAATGTTGAATGTGTCCTTGTCTCCTATGATGAAGTGTGGGTATGTGGTCTAGAATTCCTAAAGGATTTATATGTGAATTGCTCATGATTTGGGGACATTGTAAATGTCTTGTGATCCCTTGAAGGGAAGTGCACTCAATATCAATGTTGTTGCTATTATGTCACTATGAGGACCAATATGTACACACACACACTCTACAAGTATAAATATGAATATGATGTGTTATGGTATCCATTGAAAGGTTAACTCTTATATGCACCCTTACATCTTATTATGCATGCAAAGTGTATGATTAGCAAGGTATTAATATGTGTTGCATAAAGGTGTTTATGTGAAAGGCTTTCTCACATATGTACACACACACATGAATGAATGAATAAGGTTTATGATAATCTAGTGAAAGTGAGTCTCTTGAAAGGTTTCCTCAATTGTACTCTAAACTAGACTATGTTATGAATATGGTATGACTATGTGAAAGTTCATTCTCACATAATGTAGGTTCTATGATGAAAGGGCATTCTCATATTAGAAACCTTTGAGCTTTATGATATGAGGGATTAAGTCCCTAAAGCCTATTTTATGAACTAATGTTAAATAAAGGCTTAAAGAGGGGAGTTGGAGCTTAGCACCGAGTGAACATGAAAAATGAGAGTGGGGGCTTCACGTTTAGTAAGTCCGGCTTCCCACAAGAGAACCTTCACGTTTAGCAAGTCCGGGTTCCCAACATAGATGTTGTCTCATGAGATGGAAACCTACACGCCTAGCAAGTCAAGGTTTTCTAGTAGCAATCTCCTTATTCCATAACTACGTGCCCCCGTAGGTCTTAGCTTAGCGGATGCACTAGATAGTTATTATGTATGTAGGTCCTACCTTGGCAAGTAGTACCCTCTCTTTTCGGTGTGGGAGTAGAACATCGGATTCTATGTAGCTCACATGGTCTATGTTGGTTATGGCAATGTCTCCCAAAAGTTAAGAAATAAATTAAGATAAGAATATGAACTCTAGTCATGATTTCTTGAAGAGTTACTTAGTAAAGGTAGAAATATGGACCCTACTTATGCATTGCACAAGTGAACTCTAAGGGAAGTTATGATTAGGCTCTTTATGTAATGAAGATTATGGTCTGTGTATGTTAATATGAAAGAATGTTAAGGTTGATTTTACTTATGTCAAGACATGAAGTATGATTATGCATGTGAATTACACTTATCACTTCTTAATGGGTTTGTTTAGTATATGTGGGGGTATGGGACTCCATGTGTACATTGCACAAGTGAGCTTGTGAAGGGGCTGTGAGGGTGGTTTACCTATGATATGAACTAAATAGGTTATGACTAATGATGTAGTAAATGAATGAGTCCTTATATGATGTTATGAAGTATGTTGGTCTTATGTCTAATGTTAAATGAAGATGTTATGACTTGTTGAATATGATGTGCCTAGTCTATGGTGGCTTCCTAGGAACACTTGGTGTGAGTAGTATTATGGGATGCTACTTGCACATTGCACTAATGTGACTTGGGGGTTGTCTTAGGTGATGGTTCCTATGTGAAGACTAT